>QGSO01000197.1:3273522-3407109 GCA_011037825.1 Carya cathayensis
TTTTTAACATGAAACATGCGTTTTGACCAAGGAATGAAGGTAGGTCACGGATTCTCATCTTCCTAAGTTCTCCTTCATCTGTTTTAACTTCAAACAGACTCTTCACATGGCAAACCCTAGTTCTAGGGTTTTAAGACAGCTTTTTTTCCCCTATAAACCCATTTCCTTCTTCTCCCATCTCTGCCACTATTGCCAATTCCCATAAAGCTCTCAGTCTCTCTCTCTCTCTCTGTTGAGAACTTTTGCTTTATCGCCATCCTCCTCCACGCCACAAGAACCAGATCCCATTCCCCACCCCCTCTCCTCCGATCTACTAAAAAACCCTGACTCGGAACTGTTTCCAATCTCCCAAAGACTCCACCTAAGCTTCTAGCACATCAATCCAATACCTTACTTGGTCCTATTCACAATCAATCTCTGCCCCGATGCTAGCCGTATGGTCCTTGGGTTTAATCAATAGCTCATCTCCAACCCTAGTTTTACTCACATAGATTGAACCATGTCCTACTTCGTCGATTACTTCGGCCGACGCAAAGATTTCAAGGAGATCCACGAATTCCTCATGAAGGAGTTGGACTCGTTGGGTCTAAAACCCTGGAATCTGCCATTGATAGGCTCATCTGTGCTGGGAGGCCGATTGATGTGGTGTCATTTTTTCAGAGGATGGAGATTGATTACCGGCTCAAGCCGTCAAGCGAGACAAAGAATCGCTTTTAATGGTGGTGAAGCCTTGCGGTAATGGGTATGTGAGTTACGCCAAACAAATGGTGAAAATTTTGGCAAAAGAGTTTTTCCCCAAATTTCCAAAAAAAAAAAATTGGAATTTGTTGGTAAAAGTTTGGTGCGTGGATGGGAAGCTTGGCAAGGCCAAGAGATTGGCTAAGGAGATGTATAGGGGAGGGTTCGAGATTGGGACAATGGTGTACAATGCGATTCTTGACCGTGTTTGTAAAATTTGTTGGGAGAAGGATCCGTTTCGGCTTCATTTGACCTACTATATTGCTCATAAAGAGATATGAATAAGGGGGAGAAAGGGATGTTATTGAGTGAGGAAGGGGGAGAGAACCGTGACGTGGACGAAAACTGGTTAGTCCGTCAAGTGTGTCAACTGTGTGGTGTGTTCCATTAAAACAGAGGTTGAGTAGATTATTCCTATATTTAATGAATATTAAATAATTTTTTATTGTATATATGGTCAATGGTTATATTGAAAAATTAGATAACTAATCTATACAATTACTATATGAAATAATATATTATATATAAAATATTTAAATATATATACATTTGGCCTGTCCCAATTCGGTTTAGTCCAAAAAAAATACACTTCAAAACTAACCAACTAAGATTTATTTCTCAATTCGACATATTATTATCATAAAGTGATTCATGATAATTAATTGATAGTAAACATGTTAAGTGGAGATCACTTTTTATATTGTTTGTGCTAATTTAAACAAATCTCACAAGACTGAAACGGAAGAAATGGTCATTTTCAACCCAGTGAGGTACTACAAGACCATATGAGATGTTCCAAGGCATGGTACCGTTTCCATACATACAATCATAACAATGAATAGAATATAAATATAAGAAATATAAATAGAGATATAAATACATATTTACGTGGATCAGAACAAGGCCTACATCTACGGATTGTTTAAAACGCAAATTTATTATAATATAAGTATTTTACAGTCTCTTATTATTTTTTTATACAATGGAGGTTAGAGACATTTTTTCAAGCGAAGCTCCTCTCTTTGGAGCTCTCGTCATTCGGTTGAAGATGATTTCTATATTTTCATAATTGTCGCTTGATCATCTAGACTTCCAATTTGATCTCAAGTCCCATTTTATTGTGATCCTGTCAGTAATAGGTGAGGAAGTCTATTTTATATCACTCTTCATTTGCATGTCTGACTTGTTTTTCTCTCATTTCTCATTTTTTCATTTCTTTCATATTTTCATCTGACATTTTTTTCCTTATCCCCTTCTTATCTATTCCCACTTGCCTCTTGAGAGTGGCCCTTTGATGAGTTTGGCCTAATAGAAGTGTAATCAGTTCAGTTAAGGAGGTCACAGATTGAAACTTCGATCTATCATTTTTGTCAAACCAGAGCATTACCTATTGGTTCGGTGGGTTTGATTCGGTCCATGAACATTCTTTTCCACTTTTTTATTTTCTTGACAAAAATATTAATACAAAAAAATGAGCTATGCTACACAACCTCCCACACACCAACTCCAATAATTTTAATATTAATGAGTACTTTAATTAATTTAATTATTTATTTATTATTTATATATTTAAATTTTAAAATATATTTAAATGATAGTTAATGGATTTAATCTTTTAACATGAAACATGCGTTTTGACCAAGGAATGAAGGTAGGTCACGGATTCTCATCTTCCTAAGTTCTCCTTCATCTGTTTTAACTTCAAACAGACTCTTCACATGGCAAACCCTAGTTCTAGGGTTTTAAGACAGCTTTTTTTCCCTTATAAACCCATTTCCTTCTTCTCCCATCTCTGCCACTATTGCCAATTCCCATAAAGCTCTCAGTCTCTCTCTCTCTCTCTGTTGAGAACTTTTGCTTTATCGCCATCCTCCTCCACGCCACAAGAACCAGATCCCATTCCCCACCCCCTCTCCTCCGATCTACTAAAAAACCCTGACTCGGAACTGTTTCCAATCTCCCAAAGACTCCACCTAAGCTTCTAGCACATCAATCCAATACCTTACTTGGTCCTATTCACAATCAATCTCTGCCCCGATGCTAGCCGTATGGTCCTTGGGTTTAATCAATAGCTCATCTCCAACCCTAGTTTTACTCACATAGATTGAACCATGTCCTACTTCGTCGATTACTTCGGCCGACGCAAAGATTTCAAGGAGATCCACGAATTCCTCATGAAGGAGTTGGACTCGTTGGGTCTAAAACCCTGGAATCTGCCATTGATAGGCTCATCTGTGCTGGGAGGCCGATTGATGTGGTGTCATTTTTTCAGAGGATGGAGATTGATTACGGCTCAAGCCGTCAAGCGAGACAAAGAATCGCTTTTAATGGTGGTGAAGCCTTGCGGTAATGGGTATGTGAGTTACGCCAAACAAATGGTGAAAATTTTGGCAAAAGAGTTTTTCCCCAAATTTCCAAAAAAAAAAAATTGGAATTTGTTGGTAAAAGTTTGGTGCGTGGATGGGAAGCTTGGCAAGGCCAAGAGATTGGCTAAGGAGATGTATAGGGGAGGGTTCGAGATTGGGACAATGGTGTACAATGCGATTCTTGACCGTGTTTGTAAAATTTGTTGGGAGAAGGATCCGTTTCGGCTTCATTTGACCTAGTATTGCTCATAAAGAGATATGAATAAGGGGGAGAAAGGGATGTTATTGAGTGAGGAAGGGGGAGAGAACCGTGACGTGGACGAAAACTGGTTAGTCCGTCAAGTGTGTCAACTGTGTGGTGTGTTCCATTAAAACAGAGGTTGAGTAGATTATTCCTATATTTAATGAATATTAAATAATTTTTTATTGTATATATGGTCAATGGTTATATTGAAAAATTAGATAACTAATCTATACAATTACTATATGAAATAATATATTATATATAAAATATTTAAATATATATACATTTGGCCTGTCCCAATTCGGTTTAGTCCAAAAAAAATACACTTCAAAACTAACCAATAAGACTATCGGTCTGATTTGGTCTAAACCGAACCAATAAGTCTGGTCGATTTTCCGGTCTAGACCGATAGGCTTACACCCCTAAGGCCTAAGCCTCTCCACGTTAGGTTCCTCATAAATTTTTTTATAATTTAGCTAAAAATCACATTTCTTAAAATTTTTCCTTAAATTTTACTCATTTTTCAAAACCCTCATACATCTCATTCCTTGTTCTTTTTCTATTCTATTAAAATAATATTTCTTTATTATTATATTTTTTCTCACTTCCCTTTATAAACTTAATTATAAACTTAAAATAATGGTTTGAGGATAAACAGTGAATCCCCATATTTGGAGATCCCTTGTAGCAACCTCATCCATTCACCACAAAATAGGGAATGGGATGGGGACTGATTTGGGATGAAATCTTCAAACTATTTCTCAAAATTTAAAAAATTTGTGCTTTTACAGTATGGGTTGGGAATGCTCTAATATGGCCGAGCTTACTATTTTTATTCCCTTAAATTTGCATATCTAAAATTTTCTTATTAATTTTAAGTTTACTTGATAAATCGTAAAAAATAACAATTTACATCCTAAAATACAAAATTTAGGATTGTATCACTTGTCCAATTTTTATATTGATATCATATAGGGGAAATTTCGAAGACTTTTAGTGCAAATTCAAGAACCAGTAGTTTTAGGATTCAAAATCTAATTCCGCTTTTCTTTAATTTTGGGGGCCGGAAAATCACAAATGAATGTTAATTACGATAAGCCACTTATTTAAGAGAACTTTCGCATGTGACCTTACCAGGATGGGGTTTTAAGTTTTATCTCATTTTTCTTTGAATTTATAAAGCTACTCATTTTTATGGGAATGAAAACCTGACACGTCAAGGTGGGCCGTACTCATTGCTACTGTTAAGGACAGGTTTTGGACTCAATAGTTAATAATTGATTGGATAACTTGAATACCGTATTAAATAATGATCAAAATCAAAGGAAAATTGTAAAAAGATATAAAATGACTAAGAATTTACATGAGAGGTGTGGCCATGCTCTGCGTGTAAATGCCGTCAAAAAGAACTCGATTGGCTTAACAGCTCAGGACAATTACAACAACAATGAGAAAATGATATTTATAATTAAGATCATCTTATATTTATTATCTTATTACTATTCATTTATTCGTATAATGTATTTGAAATTTTTATTTTTTTATTATTTTCTTTTAAGTATTTTTTTAACATCCTTAATCAATAACAAAATTAAAAAAATATACAACTTTATTAATAATTACTTCCTTAACCATTAAATAAAAAAAATAAAAATATAATAAGAACAGTAAAAAGATGATAGGAGGATAGTAAATCTATCATTATTCTTGTAATTTTGGTGTGCATAATTATTAAGTATTTTTTTTAATAAATAAATATATTATGTGTATATATATAATTAATTTTTTAATAATAAATCTAATTTTTTTATAAAAAATATATTACACGACGGTTGTCGACTATCTAACCTTACTAAATGAGACATCCGGAGAGGTGTTTTTTCTCCGGATATACCTTTCGCAAAGTGGGCACGGTTTCGTGCTTTTCCAATCTAACGAAGCTGGGTTTTGTCCCATTACCCCAATAGCTGGCCGAAAGGCGAAAGCTGTAACGTACTGTTGACTGAAAAAGATCGATGATGTGGCCGAAAGCGAACTACGTCTCGCAAAATTCGGCTAAAAAAAAACACGAGCTCACTGGAAAACCAAAAAGAAAGAGAAACTCAGCAGTGAATTTTAGAATTTTATTTTTCCATTTCTTTATATTTTCAGATTTTTATTGTTTTGAGTTAAAATATCAATATTTTGTTCTGGTTTATCTTTTCTATTTTTGAATGAAATCACACTTTTTTGTGATCCCTCGTAGAAGTCAAGACCAGTAGCACTCATTTTTTGGGTCCCCTGCTATTGGCTGGCATAAACCTGTAATGTTGGTGATACTCTGTTGCCTCAATATAGAGTAGATTATGCCGAGAGCGAGAGCGAGAGTAGGTTGCTCACAAATCGTTTTTTTTTTAATAAAAGATAACGCGTTACCTACGGCTGGCTGGCACCTCACTCTCCGGCAATATTAATTATCATTCGCAATGTCAAATGCCTCTGTTCGGTGGTCCCTTCCTCGTGGTTTCTCACCCGTGCTTTTGACCCCTATATATATTCCTCCCCGCTTGCTCCTCTTCTCCACATCTCAACTCTGCATAGCTCTCTCTCAATTCTTACCTCATTTCTGCAGTTGCTAACCCTGTCTCGGATATTTCAGTCCATAAATTTATAATGGCTTCTTCAGTTTGCACCAATCTATTATTTCAACTACTCCTGGTCATCTCCCTATTCCATTTCTGCTTGGCGGCGAGGAGACTCGTTGAGTCGGATGAGACCCAAAACACTCTGCTTTTCCAATATCACAATGGCCCTCTTCTTACTGGCCAAATTTCTGTAAATCTGATATGGTATGGCAAATTTAAGCCATCTCAACGAGCCATCATCTCAGATTTCATTACCTCCCTTTCTACTTCCAATCCCACGACGGCGCAACCGTCCGTTTCCAAGTGGTGGAAAACCACCGAAAAATACTACCACCTCGTTAACACCAAGAAGCCTTCCGGTCTTGTCTTCTCATTGGGTACCCAGATGGTCGATGAGAGCTACTATCTGGGTAAATCACTCTCGAATAAGCAAATAGTTAAGTTGGCATCGAAGGGAGGCCAAAAAAATGCCATTAACGTGGTTCTGACCTCAGCGGACGTGACCGTGGAAGGGTTCTGCTCCAGCAAATGCGGTACCCATGGATCTTCCAAGGGTGCATCCGTGAAGGGTAAGACCTACAGGTTTGCTTACATTTGGGTTGGCAATTCGGAGACTCAGTGCCCGGGACAATGCGCGTGGCCATTCCACCAGCCCATCTACGGGCCCCAGAGCCCACCTTTGGTTGCTCCCAACAACGACGTGGGTCTGGACGGCATGGTCATCAACCTGGCTAGCCTTTTAGCTGGTACAGCCACCAACCCTTTCGGTAATGGCTACTTCCAGGGTCCAAAGGAGGCGCCACTCGAAGCTGCGTCGGCTTGTCCTGGTGTGTATGGCAAGGGAGCCTACCCCGGCTATGCTGGGGACCTTTTATCGGACCCCACAACTGGTGCTAGCTATAATGCAAATGGTGCTAATGGAAGGAGATACTTGCTTCCAGCTCTGTTCGACCCCCTTACCAAAACCTGTTCGACTCTGGTCTAAGAGAAGATCCTGTAACGTGCAAAAATGTAGCCCATTAATGTATACGTGATAGTGGAGAGTAGAAAATGGAGATAAGAAAGAGATTTGATTGTTTAATTCATTATTTATTTTGTAATCCCATGAAATGATAAACTTTCCATTAAATTTATTTATTTTTATCGTGCCCAAAACCTGAATGAATCTTAATCTTAAGCGACACATTCCTAAAGGCAAGGTTTTATGACTGCAGGTCCTTTTTTTCCCAGTCAAAACCAAGAATGCTAATAATGTTTGGAACTAGTCATTCAATGAAGTTTTCTTCTATTTACAAACCAGAGAGACTCATTACAATTTTTCAACAAATGTCAAATATAAATATACTTTTTATACTGATCGACAATATGAAGAAGGTAAATAGTCCTTGCAATATGTGACTTTTCGTCCATTATTTAAGATCACATGCCACCTAAACAACAGTGTAGCGTCCAAGTCCTCCACCTCCTCCATTTTTATGATCATCACGCAAGGTGCGTGTAGAATATGCACCTCCCTTCTGGACGACGCTGCACGCTCAGGGTTGTTTTCTTCACCATTTTCTTGGAAGAGTTCTTCCTCACTTATCATAACATAAGAGATTATTTTAAGAAATTGTTTTTATTAAAAGAAGTAATTTTTTCACATGAAAATTAAATTTATGCATAGTTTTCACATTGGTTGGTTGTTAAACCAATATCAACTCATCTAAAATCAATTATTAATGAGACATATTCAATTATTAATGAGACCTATTGCAGCGTATTTCAAACGCTTTTGGACATCCAGGCCTTCAGCAATTTGGGCCTTTAATCTCGAACTTGCAAATATGAAACAACTCCAAAATGTTGGGGTGGCTGTCGAGTGGAGCTTCCAATGCCGAAGCTATTACAAGTCAAAAGAGGAAAATCCAAGGCAAGTATCAATTAGTAGAGTATGCTTGAGACCAACCTCTATTTCAGTGTCTTGAGGTTGTTTTTATACCTATGTTCGAGGTTAGATACCCATAACTTGTGACAGGGTGGATGGGTGTCCTCTTGGGATCTTCCCCTCCAGGTCCCTTTCGCCGTGGTCCTCTGATGAGGTAATTGATGTGATGTGATTTTCTGGTTGGTGCATTTAATACAACGTAATTATTTGGTGTTGCCTTAGAGTTTAGTCCTATCGAGGTGACATTTTTTCTCTTTTCCCTCATCTGGGCAGCCTCCTGTGTTCCCAGAGTTGTAATTCGTCCTTGACCCGACTCCTATACCCGACTTGTTCAGGTTGAGAGGCTTCAATCGGGCTGCCGTGATGCTTAGCGGGTTTAGGCCTTTGGGTACCGGGCTTGGCTTCTCGGGCCTTTAGTTGTTGATGGAAAACTCTCTTGTTATCTGTGGACTAGACGTACATTCCTGGGCTTGAGGTTTCGAGGAAAATCCCCCCAACAAGACCCATTACTTTTTCAATATCTATAAAAAAAAAAAAAAAAAAAATGAAATTCATCTCAATTTATTTCCTATATTTCAACTTAAAAAGTTTAACTAATTTCAACTTAAAAAAGTTAACAAATCTCAGTTAAATCTACAAAATGTTACTATTTATAACTCAACTCATCTCAACATCTAAATGTAGCCTTGTAACAATGATTTATGGAGAACTTAATGGAATGACTTCTTAATCATATAATAAGAGGCTGTTTCTATTGAAAAAAAAAGTGCATGGTTGAAATCTTTTTTAAAAAAGGTGCTAAATTCGCAAATAGATGCGGTAAAGGCGGTATGTATTGGTTTGGGAGCGGTAATGAATCCCGCACAAAGTGAATTCCAGCTGTAGGCCATAGAAGCAAGGTTTTAAAGCGCCATGTCAATAGACACTGTGAGTGGACCACAATACAGGTAAAAAGTAAAACCCCACCAGCTAGCCAGTGCACCATACGCTACGCGCCATTATGCCGCCCCATGAACCCAGCTCAAACCCCAATAGGCAATGCATTGCTTCGACATTAAGTTCGGCGATGCTCCACCCGCCCCGACACGTAAGTCCATAGTCCTGACATCCTCAGAATGTCAGCACCAAGCACCGACCTTCCTTCCTCGACTCTGGAGTTTCACCCGCCCCCAAACCTTTCCGACACTTCTAAACAATTGGTGTTGGTGTCTCTGCCTTCCTTCCAATCTATGACATTGTCAAACACTTCTACCAAAACTAAAAAAATATAATTATATTAGAAGATAATTATGAAGACTTTCGGTATAAAACTAATAATTTGGAGCTATGAGTGCCTTGGTGTGAATTATGGAAAGGGTAATAATTATTCAAGTCAATGAGTAGTTTAAAAAAAATGGGCCTGGCTGAGCTAAAACAGCTATGAGAATAAAAGATATAATACCATCTTTAAAAAAAAAAAATTCACATGCCCCGCTTATAGTGATTCCTCAAATAAATCCAGACCAGTAGCACTCATTTTTTTGTCCATCACCATCTTCCTCGTCTTTGGCACTTTGCCCATTGGGCAATATAATTAGTCCTATTCCTCTTAGCTGTTTAAGACCTGTAATGTTAGTGATATTTTGTTGACTTAAAAGTAGATTCGGTTGGTAGTGCCACGGACGAATTGATTAAAAAAACCACGCGTTACCCGGCTGGCATCTCACCATCTACCAATAAATTTCACTTTCGAATGCAGCTGCCTGTTCGTCGTCCCTTCCTCGTTGTTTGTCATCCATGCTTTTGACCACCATATATATATCTCACCCAAAACTCTTTGTTCTCCACATCCCAAACTCGATCTGCATAGCTTTCTCTGCTTTCTACTCATCTCATCTTTTGTTGTGGGTAATTCTCTCTGAGATTACAATCCTGAAATTTATAATGGCCTCTTTGGTTTGCATTAATCTATTACTACAACTGCTTCTTCTCATCTCCCTCTTCCATTTCGGCTTGGCAGCTAGGAGACTCGCTGAATCAGATGAAACCCAAAATACTTTGCTCTTCCAATATCACAATGGCCCTCTTCTTACTGGTCAAATTCAAGTAAATCTGATTTGGTATGGCAAATATAAGCCCTCCCAACGAGCCATCATCTCAGATTTCATTACCTCCCTTTCTACTTCCAACCCCACAACGGCGCAACCTCCAGTTTCCAAGTGGTGGAAAACCATCGAGAAATACTACCAACTCGTCAACTCCAAGAAGCCCTCCGGTCTTGTCCTCTCATTGGGTTCTCAGACGGTCGATGAGAGTTACTATTTGGGTAAATCACTCTCGAATAAGCAAATAATTGAATTGGCATCGAAGGGAGGCCAGAAAAATGCCATTAACGTGGTTCTGACTTCAGCGGACGTGACTGTGGAAGGGTTCTGCTCGAGCAAATGCGGTACCCACGGATCTTCGAAGGGTGCATCCGTGAAGGGTAAGAGCGACAGGTTTGCTTACATTTGGGTTGGCAATTCAGAGACTCAGTGCCCCGGTCAATGCGCTTGGCCATTCCACCAGCCCATCTATGGGCCCCAGAGCTCGCCTTTGGTTGCACCCAACAACGATGTGGGTCTGGACGGCATGATAATCAACCTGGCTAGCCTCTTAGCCGGTACAGCTACCAACCCATTTGGAAATGGCTACTTCCAGGGTCCAAAAGAGGCGCCACTTGAAGCGGCATCGGCTTGTCCGGGTGTGTATGGCAAGGGAGCTTACCCTGGCTATGCCGGGGAGCTCTTGTTGGACCCAACGACTGGTGCTAGCTATAATGCAAATGGTGCTGATGGAAGGAAATACTTGCTTCCAGCACTCATCGACCCCTCTACGAAAACCTGTTCCACGCTAGTCTGAGAAGAGATCTGCCTAAATATCGGTTGTTAGTGTGTACAATATAGTAGACAGTAGACAAAAGAGAGTAATTCTTTTATATATCTTATTGATATGATGCTTAAATGATAAAAAAAATTAAATTTCTTCATATGCTATGTTCTTCACTCTTGGGGTTCTTTTCAATCTGTTTCTCTTCATTATTCCAAAAAAATCTTGGCCACGAAAATTGGCTCTATTCTAACAGCATTATAGGGTCCCCCAAAATTCGAAAAGAATATCAATGTCAAAAATATCTTTTAAGTAGTAAGTACACATTGCAGATACATTCTAACTTTATACAATTATTAGGTGTCCCAAGTACCTGGGCAGCTAGGCACTCCCATATGAAGAGATCAAGACAACCTTTGCCGGGAAACATTTTTAAAATCGTTCTCACAATTAATTGATAACGGTTTGGTTCGGATACAGTTAATGTTGGGCAGTTGGCATAGAGTTCAATTTGCGACTGCTTCTCACCTTTTTTCAATGTTAATGGTAGTCCAATACATAGAGCATAGAGTGGCCCAACCGCTTATAACTCAACAACGAGACATAACTTGGAACACAAGTGCATCATTGTTCAACGCGTAAACCAATAAATGACATTCTTAGAATGTCACCCACGTATTTTGCTACACGTAGCTAGCTTACCATTAAAACAAATTTATATAAAGGCAATTCTCAAAGGCCGATTAAAAACGTTTCCATTAAAAATGAAATAAAACATGATAGATAATTATTAAGTGTTAACACCTAAAAATAACGCAACAGTTGGGAAAAGGAGAAAGATCTATTCTCAACCCCGTTGAGATTGTTTGGGACTCAATCAGTATTGTATAGCGCCCCTGGCAATGGTCCAGTATATTTGTATGGTGTCTGTGCATATATTTTTGACGGTGAACAGTAAATAAATATACCGAAAATAAATAGACGAGATGCACAGATTTACATTGTTCAACACTAGTCTTACATCCACGAGGGTTTAGGGAGGGGAAGATCTACTATAACAAGTTTGTTTTATAATCTCTTATCCTTACTGTACAATAGATATCAAAAGTCTGTCTTATGGTAGTGGAAATGTCGTCACTGGAACTCCTTTCATGAGATTGAAGAAGCCTTCTAAGAGAAGTCTGGCCAAAGGGTTCTTGAAGTCATATGTGTGCCCCTTTTATCTCTTGCCTTATCTGCTTTATGTCACATTACCCATTTTTTCTCCTAACACTGCCTTTCCTCATGCCTTTGTCCCCTCCTAATGAGTTCCCTCCTTTGGGCTGGGCCTAGAAAACACCATAGGCTGTTATATTTTATCCCTTACATCAGGTAATATTACACACACATCCAGTCAAAAGTGATATTAATGTATCTTGTTTCTTTTCTGTAGGGTTCTTGTCATTTTTTTTTCCTGCTAAGTAGTATTAATTTGGTAGTATCAACTCTTTGGATTTCTGCCGTAGTCTGTCGATCAACAATACCATTGGATTCTTTATCGTCAAGCTGGATTTTTAGCATTGCCATTGGGTTTGTTAATTTCCAAGGTCTCGATTAAGCGGATTTATATGAAGTGAACCCCAAATTTATACGACTGCAAGATTGCGAATCAAAAGAGAGATGAAAAAGAAAAAAAGAGAGAGAAATGGGCTTGGGTCCCTTTATGATTGGACTGTAATGATTATAGGCCATAGAATTGGTCTGAGAATTGGGCTCGGGTCGCTTTATGAGATGGACCTTAATGGCCTATTCAGACTTGTTCTGAGAACGTCAGTCAAGAATTTGGTGGGTTAAACCCCAAAAAGCTCAAGAAAAGTAAAAACCTAAGTACGAGTCACGATTCCTGAAGCTTTGCAAAGTATGGAACTGTCTTCTTTTTGTGTATTTCATCTTTAAAGTTGTTTGTATATCTTTCCACGTACGTAGGATAATACCATAATGTTAGAAAAACTATATCAGAATATACAACGGAAGCGATATTACCTCGTCGGAAATATCTTGGATCTAGTGCAGTTGTTTCACGGACTTTCCGGCATCGTTAATCGTTCAAAATCATCTCGTCGATGGTAGAATGTGCTACGTGATAATATACTAGAGCAACACCCACATATTCCACAGCCTAAATGCCGGAAATAGAGAGAACCATTTGAGAAAGAGATAACTTGTTGATTCAAGCGTCTCATCCAATTTGGGGAAGGGGCTATACATAGCCCTTCTAAGTGTAACCCCCGGCTAGCCATTAAGGGCCAGCCATCATGGCTCATGAAGTGGCTTTTAAGCCACTTCATAACCCCTAAGAGAAAATGAAGAGGTACCCACTATGGGTGCCCCTTTCTTATATCTCCCACTCACACATAGTGGGCAAGACCCCAGGTCTGCATCTCTCAATATGTTCTCAATCTTGTTCATACTGGCAAATAGGCCGTGCGACCATCGAGCACAGCTGTAAAAGAAAAAAATGGGAGCACTATAACAAATCTCTCTAAGAGAAGACTGGCATAGCAACATCCCTAAAAATGTCTCGTCATGCCCCAACTCATTTGGTCACATCAGACTAAGCATCTCTAATCCCTCTTGAGTTCAAATAACTCAGAGCAATACTCAATTTCCATAAAACATAATGTACTCACAGCTACATCGCAACTCCCAAGAAGCAACATAACTTGCCGGCAGTAAGTACACACCATTATCGATGTGTTACCAAAGAGTCTTCCCGTTGCCCTCATGTCATTCAGTTTCAGTTCAGTCGCTTTCCCAACAATGTCTCTTTAGACCGCATCATTCATGGCCATAGATAACATGCTAAAGTAGCTGACACTAAAACATCAACCTTGTGACATAGTCAAATGTCTCCTAAGAGCATAAATAAATTAAGGTCATCAATTATGACCTTCAGGACTCACACGATGAGGAAACAGGGATCCTTTCACTCACCTCTACTGTTGGTCGCTAAAGCACATGTAGTATGAAATACATGTTACGGTGGAATTCTCTTTCCAAAGAAAGAACGTATATCTTATCTCAATACACCGTACAGATCTTAGTGTAGTCGCTATCTCAGTGCCTAACCCGAGTCCCTCCATTTGCTCGCTATCCAAAGCGCCAAAGAGGATCTCGCATCTGGCTAAACCACAGGCTACATGGATTGTGGGTAACCATGTACGGTCCTTAGACCTCATCTTAGCTCCCACTAAGGCGACGTATTTTATGTGTCTTACAACTTATCCTTCTCTGAAAAAGTTTCAAATGACACATTGTCTCATCTTTGCTCGCTACCTCTTTGTATAGCCAAAGGCGATCGCTTGTGTGAGTGAGCTGATCTAAGCCTGTCGATATACCTTTTTCACCATAATTACCAAAATTATGGTGAATGTCCGTACTTACCAAAAATGCTTCCAGCCACGCCACATGATCCTAAAACACATCAGTGTCACATGCATGACGAGCAATACCATGACGGAGGGAAATCACATGGTCAACTAAAAATAATCACAACTCTCAAGTGAAGTTTTAGGACCATTTCTCTCCTTGCGCATTCTCATGTATAGTAACTTTCCAAAACATGCACCTTCCAAGAGACTCTACTTTTATATATAAAAGTCATTAGCACAACCATGAAGTCAGCGAAGACTCATCGCAAATCTCATTGAGGTCAAACTCACAATTTTAAATATTATATTCTAGTCAGCAAGTCCTACAGGCGACTTTTAAGAATCTTTAATATGACCTCAAATGTTATTTAGCAAACTAAATTTGCGATTTCAAGGTTTCATATGAATCTCTTGTACTCAACGAAAAAAGCATGTGAGATAACCATCATTTATTTTTCTTTTAAGGGTAAAGCGATTAGGGCCTTTGCCCACAAAGACAATCACAATAGTCTAGTCATTACTTTTGACGACAATCACATCACAAACTCACTTAATCAAGTAAGCCATATTTACCCTCTAACAAGATCTCAACCTCTAACTCCCATGAGCAAACCACAATGGAAACACCAAATTATATACAAGGCAAAACTAGATTCTTTAGTATTTTCCATCTCATTAATTGTCTATGGATTTTGAACAAGAGCTCCTAGAAACTGTTTTTCTCATACACAGTCTCACAAGACGTAAAGTCTTAGCTACTTTTTACAAACCCACATCCATCACCTTGTAGTATGGAAAACCTCTCATTAGGCGACAATTAATAATCTAAGACAACCAGATCATCATCTCTCTCAGTAGAGACATTTTTCTAAGATCGTCAATAGCTTTCAAAGAACCCTACTTTATTCAATAGGTCGTTAATAAAAACGACTAGGTATATTGGGTATCTTTGAGTAGATGGTTCGTTTAGGCCGCATGTAAACAGTACTAGCGGCATTCATTTGATTTTTGTACTAAAATAGTACAAGCAACAATCATGCGCTCACAGTACTTGCACCTAAACAACACAAAAAAAAAACTTAACCATCTAATTCTCCTACGAGAATCAGCTATTTGACTATTTCAAGAAAAACTCCAATAAATGTGTGATCAACTGGTTATCTAAAGGCAACTCGATTAGTGCCAAGAGATGGATCTATACCTCTATCAACTCCACTTTTTCTTTATCAAACCGATCAACAACCCCGGGTTGGATCATATAAGTGAAGTGAATTTCAAACTCAATGTGGATGTTCCTACTATGTGAATTCTATAACTTTAGCGGAGCCTTATTACAAATATTATCTTCTAGTCTCTAAACGACGAGATAATATTGATATATTGCTTCCACGCTATTTATGAGGATCTTTATATTCCATGAATTTTAGGAGTCACTATCACTAATAGTACACCTTAACTCAAAGGTATACTCCAACTAGTTGTTGAATTACTCCCACTATCTTCGGCGATCTTTTTCAAAAAAAATAATTTAAGGTACTAGGTAATGTGGAATGGAACATAGTGAAACGTTCTTTCCAAAAAACATATTTAAAAAAAAAAAACCCAATACCCCACCCTCGCCGAAAATATGAGTAATTTTCTTGACTCAACCAAAAAAAGGTCAAGCTTAGATCCTCTAGATAAAATTCACATTTGCACAAAGTAGTCACTCAAGCCGCTCAATGGCGAATGAACTTGATTTAAGGACAACAAGTCAAAACTTAAGGTTGCAACTGCTTTTGCGCCATAATTAATTTAGAACTTCATTCTCAGAAAGTCATTAAACTGCGAGAGAATTGTTCCCATCATATAACTCATACGATTTCGATTTTGAAAAAAAAAAAATTAACCGAAAATATATTTTCCTTTAAAAAAAAATCGTATTTATATGATAAAACAATATTTTTATTTCATGTCCTTATTGTGCATCTCTAGGAACTTCTATATAGAAATGCTCATATTTGTCTTTTTTTTTCTTTGACTCTTCAAAATAAAGGAGAGGGTTTTAATCAACAAGAAAATCTTAAATTTCTCAAGCTTTACATCCATTATCCTATGCCTCAACGGTATATTTTAATATATCATTTCCCCACCCGAGAAATAATATCACTTAGTCAATGAGTGACCATCCAACTTCTAAACCTCTAGGAATTCTCACTAACACCACTACTTTCAACAAGTCTCAAATCAAATTAGGTATATAGACTTCTCTAATATCGCATTAAGTCATACCTAATTACTCAGATTGCCACAATTATCATGCAAACCTCCAAGGTACTTGGTATTACTCTCAATAGGTGCTCCTAAATTTATATTTATGTAAGAACCTACTTGTTCTCACTAGAGATAAATAAAATTTGAGCAATATTACCAGTGCTAATACCACATGGAGGTGCACTGATAAAACATTTAAAATGAATGTGCCAATCAAGAATGTCCTCAACACTCTTGCACACTCAAATTTTAATGTCCTTACTTGCCAGACATACTAGCAAGTTTTAGAGAGTATGTTCTAATCCGTGAGTTAATTTGAGTTGCTTCAAGATTATAATGCTCAACCTCAAATATAGGAGCAATTAATCTTTGCATTACCTAAATAATGCGCAACTTCTATTATTACTCACAAGATTCTCAAAGGCAAAAATAGTGGTTTAGCTCTTCCCATCAACTTCTATAAAAAAAAAATAGTGCATGCGTCCCACGCGTACTTCCATTTTTATTCTAGACCTTTCAAAGGTTTTTACTATAATGATGATTTAAGATTATTTAACCCTGTTAATAATCTTATTTGTTTCAAAATATTGCTCATGAAGGAGATTAATGAGACATTTAAGTCACATACATAATCTCGAGGCTTTCTTCTCGGTTATCTCAAAGTTACTAATCTATGCGCATCTAATTGCACACACATTTAGAAAATTTGCCGCGTTAATCTAAATCAGAACAAAAATAATTAATTCACGTCGCAAGATCGAAAATTCTCTATGCTTCCTAATCATCTCTTGCGCCTCAATGTCTAATTATTAATTTCTAACTTAATTTTTGCGCAAATTTATATCGTATAGGAGATTAATTTCAAATCAATCTCAACCATACTCCCACTAGGATAAGCAATCTACCGAGTTAATGACATGCAAAAATAATTTCTTTCTAAATTGAAGAAATCAATTTAAGCCAATCATAAGCATGTACTAATAAAACTCAGGCTATTTAATCCTCTATATTATCACATTAAAAAAATGACTAACTCTTAAGATTAGTCCAACAATACATGTGATAAAACAAGCTCATGCAATTACATGTAAACACAATACATGTACAAGAAATTCATCACATTTCATCCAAATAATTATTATTCAAAAATAATAATAATCTAGGCAATTTATAACATAAAATAAAATGCCTAACAAACGTGACAAGAATTATCTCATGGTAGGCATGTATTCAATAATAATAATCATGCAAAGAATATTTCAAAAAAATATATTCACATGCCATAATAACATGCTGAATAAATAAATAAAGTCAGCAAACTTTCCAGCAATAAGCTTTAGCCCAATGGTTGAGCCTATTCTCCTTGTGTGAGGTCTTGGTTTCAAATCACCACCCAAACATTTTGCACAAAAAAAAACTTATGTCACTGAATTTTGGACAGCCAATGGGCCGCACCCACATGGGCACCCAGCTGCTGTGCCTTCTGGGCTAACAGCCCAAATCACCCAATGAGCCCTTTTTATTGAGCTGGATTTTTCTTTAAAACAATGTAGGCCGAATTTTTTTTATTTTTATTTTTTAAATGTAGGCTCATCGTTTAAGCCCGAAAACCTGTAGGCTGCCCTTCTTGGCGCCCAGCTTTGGCAAATGGATTTTATAAAAAAACATATAGGCCATGTCCAAAGTTTAATTTAAAAAAAAAAAACTGAAGCCCGTTTTATTACAAAGCCCTCGACCCATATACATGAAAAACTCATCTTCTTCCTCACACGTAGGGCATCAAACAAAAACTCATCTCAGTCGCCGCCACCTTCACTTGGTGATATTCACAGTTTTTTTTTTTTTTTAATTTCTTCTTCTTGCAGCTGTCTTCGTTACCTCAAAGGTTCTTTCAACATTTCTTTAAACATCATCTGCCGTCACCTTCATCTTCTTCCTCCAGCAACCTATCAAAAAAAAAAAATCTTCTTTTTGCAGTTCCTGCCACCTCCATTCAAGGTCCCATACAGCTCACCATCCGGAGCACCATGCTCGCTATAGCGGCCAGAGTGCCACTGCATTGCAGGCGGCCTACGTGGGGCACAACTGGTGCCGCACTGGTGCTCGCTGCACCGTGCACCTTCAGGCGCAGCGCCTGGTGCGTTGCAGCACCTGGTGCGCTGCTGCACCTTGGCGACTGCTCCGTGGGGAGCAGTGGTGCGCGCAGCACCTCTGTACTGCGCCGGTGGTGCGCGTAGCACCCCTGTGCTACTCAGGTGGAGCGCGCAGCACCAGTGCGCTGCGCAGCACCACTGTGGTGCGTAAGTGGTGAGCGCAGCACCACGCTGTGGACTGCACCACAGGGTGCTCACAGCACCATGGCGGTGCGTCCTCTCTCCGCCTCCCACTAGTGCGCTGCACCTCGTGCAGGTGGGTTTCCTGGAACAACCATGCAAGCTTGCCATCAACGCACATCACGCCGGCAGAAACTGCCGCTTGGCCTGGACAACACAACGCTGTGGTGGTGGACTCAGCACCTGGCAGCATCCAAACGATGCGCGACATTACACCTAGATCGGATGGATCTTGCTGTCGCGCAGCACCATCTGGTGTTGCTCATCGCGCAGCACAACGTGCGGCGTTTTGTGTGGCAGGTACTACTCGTAGCGAGCGGCATGGGCAGTGAGATCTCACTGTGCCCATCTGGGCAGCGTGGCATCGGTGCGCATTGTACCATGAACCAGTACAAACCACCTCTCACGGTGGTATGGTCAAACATGCAGTGCATTTCAAACAAATTTGATCAAACAAAAAAATGGGAGCAAAAATTAAATCGGGAACAACCGTTTTCAATCTGATACCAATGTTAGAAAAACTATATCAGAATATACAGTGGAAGCAATATTACCTCGTCGGAAATATCTTGGATCTAGTGCAGTTGTTCCACGGACTTTCCGGCATCGTTAATCGTCCAAAATCATCCCGTCGATGGTGGAATGTGCTACGTGATAATATACCAGAACAACACCCACATATTCCACAGCCTAGATGCCGGAAATAGAGAGAACCATTTGAGAAAGAGATAACTTGTTGATTCAAGCGTCTCATCCAATTTGGGGAATTAGGGGCTATACATAGCCCTTCTAAGTGTAACCCCCGGCTGGCCATTAAGGGCCAACCATCATGGCTCATGAAGTAGCTTTTAAGCCACTTCATAACCCCTGAGAGAAAATGAAGAGGTACCCACTATGGGTGCCCCTTTCTTATATATAAAATCTTCGTATGTGCGTAAGAGCTTTTTTCGTCGTTGATCGAAATATAGACGAATTAAACAACGTGAACTATATATTCTTTTTTATATCATTCTTGATCTTTTGATCAGCCATCTTCACGGAAACATATATAGTAACGACGTTCTCGCTAGAATAAGCGAGAGATGGATCTATTACAGAGGAGCTCCATTAATTCCTTTGAGCTATAATCCCCCTTTAAGCACCGTGTCTCCCACGAGGTACTTATAAAACGAGAGAATCAGATCAAACCCTCGATGTATCTATATATCAATTATAAAACATAATAAGAGTCTACAAGTACTCCTTCCCAGGCTACAGCTGCCACAATTAAACTAGTCAAACTCACGCCGCAGCCTCACCACAACGTGCCTCTCACTCCGACTTCAACCCAGCTGTTCCCACGCGTTCGACAAATACATACATACATATATATGTAACGCTCCCACGTACATTCTCCTCAGCAAGCAACACCTAGCTGCACTCTCAATGGCTTCTTTTTGCCGCTTCTGCATCCTCATCTCGCTTCTCATCGTCTCCTCTCTGCCTAACCCTGCCATCGCCACCTCGCGCTCGCGCATGCTCTCTTTGGTAAAACAACCACCAATTATCCTCAAGTACCACGACGGTCCACTTCTCAAGGGAAACATTACCATTAATGTCCTCTGGTATGGGAAGTTCTCCACCGCCCAACGTTCCATACTCGTCGACTTTGTACTTTCTCTTAATGCCCGGAAAACCCCACGTCACCCTTCCGTCAAATCGTGGTGGAGTACCACGGGACAATACAAAGGAGGGCCATGCACCCTCGTCCTTGGGAACCAAATCTTAGACCAGAAATACTCGCTCGGAAAATCGCTGACGAACGAGCAAATTACACGTCTGGCTTCCAGATCATCAGGTCGCAAAAGCAATGCCATCAACGTCGTGCTTACCTCGGCTGACGTAGCTGTTGAGGAGTTCTGCATGTTCGAGTGCGGCACCCACGGGTACTCGTCGTACAAGAAGGTCAAGTACGCATACGCCTGGGTGGGTAACCCGGCACCCAGTGCCCGGGCCAGTGCGCTTGGCCTTTTCACCAGCCTATATACGGGCCTCAGACCCCGCCGTTGGTTTCGCCTAACGTAGACGTCGGGATCGATGGAATGGTCATCAACCTGGCCACAGTATTGGCGGGAGCGGTAACGAATCCGTTTGATAACGGTTACTATCAGGGACCGTCGGAGGGGTCGTTGGAAGCGGTGTCGGCGTGCACTGGTATATTCGGGAAGGGGGCTTTTCCAGGGTATCCGGGGGAGGTATTGGTGGACAAGAAGACAGGATCTAGCTTTAATGCAGTCGGGCTGAACGGCCGCAAGTACTTGCAGCCGGCGATGTGGGACCCCCATACCTCCAAGTGCAAAACGTTCGTATGAGATATATATGGATCAATGTCAAGAACATATTTTAGAGTTGCGTGTCCTAAGTTAAAATGTTAAAGATTATATTCATATTAATTCATTTTTTTAATGAATATTCTATATATCTCGATTCCATCTTTGATTCAATTTCGCATTTAGAACGGTAATAGCTAGTTTGGTTCAGATCGTCATGGTTGTGATGATTGTTTCTTCATCATGATAAAATTACACACACTCACACATATATATGGGCTAATATATTATGCTAATTAACTGCACTTTGACATAATTTGTATACTCAGTTATTTTGTTCTGGAATTGAGTCTTATTTCGTGTGAACAATCTATCTTATTGCTGTCAAGAAAGACCACCCAATTATATTGGAACAGGGATGATATGATAATCCTCATATCGATATATATATCATTTTATATATAATTTCATATAAATTTATAACTTAGGTACTTGAGTTGGGTATTTATATGACTATTTATTATTATACAAGTAGAGTTCTATAGAAGCAAAACACAATCAAGTCGAAATTAATTTAATTGGATTTAGTAGATAAGGAAAAACTACCAATCAATTTTTCTTGAACTTATAACAACATATTAATTTTCAATCTAATGTCCGACCCATCGATTTCTAACAATCAACGAACAGATTTCAACTATTAAAATATAATTTTAAATTAATAAAATAATATATATATATAAATTGCTACTCATCTTTATTTTCCTTTCTTTTTTACTTATCGTATCATATAATTAGTGATTAAAAATAAATATATAATAATATTTTTCGAATTTAATATTAAATAAAAACTAATGAAACGATTATAATTAAATAATGTTTTAGCCATAAAAAAATTTCATAAAAATAAACTAACAAACTAACGACGTTACTTTATGTGGCGTGTTAGATTATAAATATTCTTTTATTATAAAATAAATCCAACATATAATATGAAGTCATATCAGTTTGTAGTTTAATTTTTTGTAAAATCTCTTTGTGCTATAGTACTTACTTCTCAATTAATTAACAACTACTTAAAAATTAATGACTTTTTGAAGTGGAGAAATGCTTTAATTGTAATAAATTTCATAAAAATAAATTTATAAATTGATATAATTTGATGTGATATATTAGATTATAAAATTAATTTTATAATAAAACAAATCTAATGAATGGTTTAAAATTATATCAATTTATAAATTAATTTGTGTGAATATGCTATTACAGCACTTCATGCATTGGGTCGTAATGTTCTGCAACAAATGTGTGAGACTTTGTGCTCGACATATATGGGATTAGAAACTCAGAAAGAAAAGCCTGAATTCATGCTGTTTTGTCCCGGTGTCCCCTTCAAGTCCTCTCAATTGCTGTGAAAATACGGACACCTCTTCTTCTTCCTAGTGCCAATTCCTCTATGCTACCCACAACCCATGGAATCTCATGACGACCAACATTCCCCCAAATCGCCCTAAAGCCCATCCCCACTGACCACTATCGCCGCCGCCGCCGCCACCACCGTTGCCATGGTCCAAAGTTAGCCCACCCCCGACATACCGCTCCATCCGCTCTCTGGCCATTAATCTTCCCCCAAGCAAATACTCCCAACAGGCCATAATTCTTGCCCCAGTCCCAAAGTCCTTGTTGCCTAGATGACTAATACAAGAGGGGAGTAAATTGGATTATATTTAAAAAAAATTAACAATTATAAATCAAATACACAATATAAAATATAAATAAAATACGAAATATCAATAAATATAAAAAGTAAGGGTAAGAGAGAAACAAACTCATTATATTAACAAGATTCGGCCCCACTGCCTACGTCCTCGCCTCAAGCTACCTATTGAGGATCCCCAAATTCACTATTCAACCTCTTTTAGGTGGAGATAGAAACCTATTACACCTTTGAACAACACCGCTACAAAGGATCCGTGTAGAACACCCTCTACACTTGCAACCACCTTACACGTGGTGATTCAACTATTCCCTGTGTAGAACACTTTCTACACGCATAAGGATTATACACACCATTTTACTAATACAAGAGTTGATAGTAGGTAGGTTATCAGAAAACACTCATCAATGAGTGAAATAAGAGCAATACAACGTAAACTATATCTCTCAAAATGAACAAGGGTTAAGGCTCAATGCTTAGAGAAGAGAGAATGAAAGTTTTGAATGAATATTGTATGCTCTGTGTTGTGAATGTGAAGCTCTCAAATCATTTATTTATAGGCATATGAGACTTCATATTCAAATTTAAAAAGATTCACATGTCAAAGATAATATCATTCACTTTTCAAAAATTTCAAACCTAATATTTTTACTTTTTGCATATTACAAAAGGAGCACACTTTACTTTTCAAATTCTTCAAACAAAATCATCTACATTTTAGAATATTCAAAAAAAGTATCAATCACTCTTGAAAAAATTCAAATAAAGCATGTACATGTGAAATATGACAATCAATCGTTTTTAATATTTTCAAAATTTTCAAACAAAATCATCTACTTTTGGCACAAGTCAAAAAAAGTATCAATCACTTTTGAAAATATTCAAATAAAGCATGTACATGTAAAAGATGACAATCAATCATCTTTAATATTTTCAAAATTCAAACCTTTAATCATGCCATGCACATG
Source organism: Carya cathayensis (assembly GCA_011037825.1). Taxonomy (NCBI): domain Eukaryota; kingdom Viridiplantae; phylum Streptophyta; class Magnoliopsida; order Fagales; family Juglandaceae; genus Carya; species Carya cathayensis. The sequence continues at coordinate 3,297,259 of QGSO01000197.1, forward strand.
TGAAAGATGACAATCAATCATCTTTCAAAATTTTCAAAATATTCATGCACATGTTGAAAATGTATTTTAATGCTTTATGATAAAATATTAATTTTGAGTCTTAATCCTAATTTTAAATTTTTAAGAGATTTACAACATTACTCTATGATTTTAATGTAAATTTGTTCCCTTCTTGCTCATGCTTGGTTCCTTGATGTGCTTGACTCCATTGTGTAGACAACTAGAGCTTGAGACTCCTTAATTTTTTGAATTCATTTGTTATTATCAAAATCCATATGTAGATATATAATTATATGAAACTTAAAACCTTGGGTTCAACAGTCTCAAAAGGTCCCTCTTGTCTCCCTTCCCTACCACTTCCTATGGCCCACAAAAAGAATCCTATCCCCTCACAACATTCGCTACTTTCAAGACTCAGGTGCTGCCAAGAACTTCCTTGACTTCATCGTTGCTCTCTCCGAGTCCATCCGCTCCCACAAAATCTCTGACCCATGCCCTTTGTCCCCGACAATAAACTCCATCGTCNCGAACACCTCTTCTTCTTCCTAGTGCCAACTCCTCTATGCTACCCACAACCCATGGAGTCTCATGACCACCAACATTCCCCCAAATTGCCCCATCCCCACCGACCACTACTGCCACCACCTCCACCACCGCTGCCATGGTCCGAAGTCAGCCCGCCCCTGACATATTGCCCCATCCGGTCTCCGGCCATTAACCTTCCCCCAAGCAAATACTCCCAACACACAATAATTCTCACCCCAGTCCCAAAAGGTCCCTCTCGTCTCCCCTCCCAAAGACTCAGGCGTCGCCAAGAACTTCCTCGACTTTATCGTCACTCTCTCTAAGTCCATCCAACCCCACAAAATCTCCGACCCATGCCACTTGTCCCCGACAATAAACTCCATCATCTCTATCATCGAGACACTAATTCGTTGGATTGACGACATCCCTCTGCTTCAACAAGCCTCTCGCTATGGCAACTTGTCTTACCCTACGTGGCATGATCGCTTGGCCGAAACCAGCGAGTCCTTGATGCTCAGTTTTCTTCTCGATGATCTCCAATCTACCACGGTTGAGATTGTTCCATACTTCACCGATAGTTTCGGGAACTCAAGTCACATTGACTAGGGTACTGGCCACGAAACCAACTTCGCTGCTTGGTTGTACTTCTTAGCTCGGTTGGGGCTAATCAAAGAGAAGGATTACCAAGCTGTTGTGGCTAGGGTTTTGGTGAAGTATCTTGAATTAATGAGAAAGTTGCAATTGGTTTATTGCTTGGAGCCTGTGGGTTGGCACGGGGTTTGGGGCCTTGACGGTTATCATTTTCTGCCGTTTATCTTCAGATCGTCGCAACTGATCAATCACAAGTATATGAAGCCCAAGTAAATATATAATCAGGATATATTGGATAATTTTTTGAATGAGTATATGTACCTTGCGTTTATAAAGAAAGTGAAGAAGGGTTTGTTCGCAGAGCACTCGCCCTTATTGGATGATATAACCGTAGTGCATACTTGGAACCAAGTCAATAGCTGGCTGGTAAAGATGTACAAGGTGGAGGTAGGTCCCTATCATGCAACATTTTCTGTTTGGGTCGCTTATCAAATGGTATGTGACCTTTCCCCTTTCCATGAACAATCAGGATGGTATTATGTGCCTAAGGAATTGTCCACTTTAGTCACCTTTTTTTCTCCCCCTCGAGTTAAAACATTGGGATATTTGTCAAAGTTGAGGTCAATTATTAGGATACTTATGTCGTTCTGTTTGCAGCGTCTTGTGTTAGACTTATTTTGTTTTTCAATTTGTCATTGCTTTGTAGCTAGGCATAAATTGAAATCAGCGTCTGTGTTTATGCTCAGGGAATTGGTCTTTTCATGAGTAGTTTGATGTTGTGATTAGATCCTTTAATTTTCTATAGAGCATGCGTTTTGCAATACACCCTAGAGGAGCATGGGTTATCTGGTCAAGTCTGATCTCAATTTTCATGATCTAGGAACGTGGTTGCAATAAATGATGAGTCATAGTTAGGATTCCCTGTAATCGCTTATATAACCCATATTGATGTAATACTCCCTATGTATGCTGGGTTTATAGCCTAAAAGAACCCATCACAATTCAAATTACCCTTTTTTAGGATATATTTTTGCAATGCCCTCACACTACAGAAACTAGGGTACTAGAAATTTCCTTCCTCAAATTCTAACATCCGCGTCATGGAAAACCTATCTTATGTTACAATGTCGTCAAGCTGTGTGGTGTTAATCGGTTGGCTCTAATGTTGTTTCTTTCAATCCGAGTGCGCTAGCCATATTTGCGCAACCTATAGAGGGTAATCGCAATCAGGTTCCATGTAATCGTTTTGTAGCTCAACTCAACCTGGTACACATGTGAGACTCAGCACACACCTACTTGATGCTCTCATAGTACACAATTCGGAGTACTGCAGAACTTAGTATAATCATTTTTCTTCTCTTGCTTAAGGCTATCAATGGTATGTTGGCTTATCTCTCTGAAATTTTGCTAATAAAAAAGAAACTTTCATGATTTGAACGATACCATTTAGAGAGGTATTTGATTTTAATGTTTTTTGCTCAGAATTTCAGACCATGTTCATAGCTCTTTTAAGATTTTGTTGGTTACTACTGCTTCAGTGACCACTATATAAAGTATCCCAAATTTGAAATCCAATGCACTGTAGAAGTAGTTCATGGAAGGCTTTTTGTGAGCACTTGGGAAACATAAAGCTTTATGTCCATCTTCTTCACATGAGTGGTTGTCAGCCTAAGGTGAAGGTTAATAGACTTGGTGCCATTCTTGTCAGATGCATGGCAACCTTTTCTTGGTTTCATTGTATGGATTTGCTCCCTTACAAAGTTTTTTCAGTGTTCATTATGCATGTTGATATATTATGGTCATTGTGCTAGGTTCCGATTCTAGAACATGTATATATTCCTATTAATGTGTGATACCGCATACGTGATACCGCATATGTTGATAAGGATAGGTGATGTATAAGATCCTACATTATTTGGAAAGGAGAAGTTCTTGCTCTTTTTAAGGTTCTAATAGGGCTCCAATTGTATCATTGACTAGTCCTTTTAAATTATAGACCATGTGGTTTGGACCTTTCATTAGAGCGTTATATAATGTTTGTAAAGTCTATTTACTTTTCTGAGTCATGTCTTTAAGAATTTGTTGAATATCCAATTTAGTGACATTATGCAATGACTTCATTACAATCCATTGGTCTTGATTTTGTTGCTGTTAACGCTTCTAGATCAATTGATTGAGAAGGATCTTCATAGTGGAGGGTCTTGACTAGCCGTCCTCAGTGGTTGAATTGTGTGGTAAGATTGAAAAAGAGAAACTATGAAGCTCATTCTTCCATGGGGATCATATTATTGCCATCAGTAGCTTTATGATAGAAGTTGCTATAATTTAGCTTACAAAACGACTCAAGATAATGCTAAAGACTGTCTTGCGGGAAACTCTTTGCCGAGTGTTGTGCACCCTTAGGATTAGTAGGGACGTTGTTCTTGAACATTCAGTACCAGTAAAAAAAAAAAAAAAAAAAAGCTAAAGACTGTCTTGCAATATGTGAGATAAGTTTGTGACAGTTTGAGAAGTTTTTATTAATAGACATGGTACTAATTAAGTTTTTAAGCTATATGGAATCACCTCACCGTTGGATGCTGGTTGGATGATTTGGCTAAGTTACATTGAACAGCATATGGATGAATTCTCTGGGATAAATTTACCATTAGCCATTAGCCATAGGGCCACTGTAAGAGTAAATTTGATGGTCCACCTGTTAAACTAGTTCTTTGAGCCTTCTTCTCTTTGTGCATAGTCGTGGGTGGTGTTATTCGGAGCAATTTCAACTTACCATTCCTTCTACTCAAGAGTTGGTTTCTGGTTGATAATTGAACCTCTTCTTTCTTTTCTTTTTTTCCTTTTTCCCAAGCAAGGGCTAATGTGATAGTTGTTATATATATACATGCTTATGATTAAGGGAAATGATTAATATTGAACTAATTTCTTATTTTCTTTTTCATCTACTGTCAGGGAGTAACGTGTTGGATCACCTTATTGGGCAATTAGCTGTTGAACCCAGAAGGCAGAAAGTTGTTTCTTACGACGGCCCTTGCCATTACAAGTATGGAAACTTATTAAATTGGAAATATACTTTTGGTAGCATGTACCCATTGAGTTCTTTATTTTGTTATATTTTTTGTCTTAAATGTTCTTTATATGTGTGTGTGTGTGTGTGTATAAGCATAGTTATGAAAGTTTATCGGCATTTTAGTGAAGGAAAATGATAGAAAACGTTTTTATAGTTTCTTTACAAACTATGTTTTAAATGGAGAACATTTTTGTAAAAATGAGTTGGAAGAGTATCTTTATTTTAAAAAGACTTCCTCAATTTAAAGCAGTACTGCTGTAAGATAATCGTAAAAAGAACTATATCTTTAACATCACTTTTTACAAAATATGACATCCTATTCCTTTCTTTTTGTAGGAAAGGTTTGTGAAAGTTAAAGCATTAATGTTACCACCAAAGGCTCCTAAAACCTGCTGTGAGGCTATTATTTTATATTCTTTTACCTTCATACAAAACTGAAGCAGATTAATAACGTATGAATTAGATTGAATTACACATGAATAGGTCTCGTTTTACAATCTTAACGGAACTAGCATCATCGAGCAACTTAGGCCGGTTTATATGTTGAGATGAGGAAATCCATTCAAATACCACTCAAATACAATCACTATTTTATTTTAAATCTTTAACTTTTTCATCTAATTATTACAATTTTTTCAAAGTTTCAAACAAAACACAAAAAATAATTCAACTTTTTCAAATTCTAAAATAAAAATTCTATTATAATAATATTTTAATTTTATAATATTTTTATTCAATTTTTTCTCTATTTTCCTATATTTTCATAAAAAAATTTTATCTAAAATATTTCAATACTATTCACATATTTTTCATTTCATCTCATCTCAACATCCAAATAAGTCCTAGGCATGCATATTGAGTGAACCCCATGGGTTCTAATTTGGTGTTACAATTGCAAAATTCAAACAATAGTTTTGGAAAAAGTTTGAAAACTTGATGCGGTATGTTAGATTGTAAAACTAGTTTTATAAAATAAATACAACATATTATATAAAATCTTATTAGTTTGTGATTTTTACAAAGAGATTTTTTAAAAATAAACTCATAAAATAACATAATTTGTAAAGTAGATATAATGTATCATATGAAATATATCAATTTGTGGAATTATGGTTGTAAAATTTATTTTAACTGTAATATTTCTTGCTGAAAAATTACAGAATAAGATCACAAGTGTCAATGGAGTCACTACTACTTTACCAAGATCTTACCATGCGAGCGGCGAGCCCATCCAAGATCAAAACAAATCGTGCTTCAGGTGCAATCCCAACAATCCCACCTACACCCGGGGGGTCGGTCTTGCAAGTTTTCCCATTTTTCTTACTGGTTGAAAATTTTCTAATCAATTGACGCTAACATTCCTATCTTTCTTTCTTTCTTTCATTTCCTATTTTTATACGCGAAGTTAACATTCATTTCAAATTTTCAATGGGGGTGTGAATGTGATATCTCTAGTCTCTGGTCTGGTCTATTATAACAGCTCTTATATATTCATATTTTAATCTCTCAAATTTTCACTTTTTTTTTCACAGAAAATGAAAACGCGACCTTACATGTTTCAAGTATCGAATCGTATTTACTAAATGTGTACACTAGAATAAATGAATTTTTTTTTCCTTTAAATATTTTTTAAGCATCCTTAATCATTAAAATAAGAATAAAAAATAGAAATAAAAAATATATAAATAGGCATATTTAATAGTATACTATCATTTTTCTATATCATTTAATGTTTTTTTTTTTTTTGAAATAGACTTCAATTCATTACTGAATGAAGGAAGTTACAGCTGTGACCAATAATAACGGGTAACAAGCCCCGATTACAAGCCAACTACTCATCGGTTTTACGCTCCCCCGTACACAATTTTCATTGCACCGGACTATGTCTAAAAAACTTCTAAGCTCTCCAATGACGACACCATACTGAGATGCGGGACTCTGATAAACAGAAGTGTCCATCTCGGCTCGTCTGCGAGAAAAACAATCTTAAAGAGAAGAGGAACTAACCAACCATCACCCTCTATAAGAGGAGAGGACTCTCAACCCCCATCCTCAAAAGAGGAGAGGTACTTGCCCATTTCAAAAAAGATTATTAATAACAAACAACAAAACAGACACTAAAAAACAACGTAACAGACACTGAAAAAAACAAACTAAAAGGCATAAGCCGTATGCCACTCGCAATACACCCAACCCCTTTCTACCCAAAGATTTCTGTCAGCCCATAGCCTGCATCACGCACATCACCACGCAATTCCTGCACAAGGATTCTGACAACAAACCAACCGTAAAAGAGCCACTTCCTGCACCAAGGGTTTCTCACCGTCGCCAGCTTCATCCCCGTCACTGTTGCCAGCCCAAAACCACCAAAACCAGCCATACTCCACAACGGCTAGATTAAACAGAGACAAAGATGAAGACCAAAACCAAAACAGAGGTGAAACAGAGTGGCTTATTCCAAACGCCCAACCAAACGAACCAGATCAAGCCAGATCTAAACAACCAAAACGAAAACAAAGAAACACTAAGAAAACAAAGAAACCAACTAAACACAACGACACCCGGTTTCCGCCACCAAACAGAGGAGTGACCACCATAAGTTGCGCCCGGACTCCACCCAAAACCCCTTTAAAACCTCCATGTAGCTCAGCTTACAACCCGAAAACAACCCTCTGTTTTCCATGGATAAAACAGAGGTCCTTTACCCCGCAGGAAGCTCCCCAAACCAACATGCAAAAACATCATCTCCAGGAGCAAGCCACCCGAAACAACTCACACCGTAACCCTTTGAGAAATTCCCACAGAAGACTATACCAAAACAGTCTGGAAACTCGCCCAAAACGAAACCGAGAACCTCCACCCCCAAAATGAAAGGTCTCTCCGCCCAGCTGGGTGTAAAAATAGAGAGGAGGTCTCGGGACACAGCCTCTGGTGGAGGCCTTCGGATGCCGATCTTATTTTAAGAAGAAAACAAAGAAAAGCAGAAGAAAAAAGGTTTGGGGGAGGGAGGGAGGAGCCGAAGCTCCACCTCCCTCGGACGGTCTTCAAAAGCTTTAACCTAGAAAGAAGATAGAGTCCTTTAGAGAGAAGACAGAGCCCTTTCTTCATTTAATGTTGATGACCAGTTAAATAAGGAAAAAAATGTTTGCTTTATAAAAATAGTTCTAAAATAATTACTTTATAAATAAGTATAATTTGATAAATTAGATGTAATATCATATTATGATCCTATACATGCCTTCTGCAACGACGAAGAAATGATTGATGAAATAAATGAGCAAACATTTCATAGAAAAACAAATAATAAAGAATCTATTAGAAAATTTTCTTTAATTATGGATAATGAAATAAACCTAAATAAATTAAATAATCTGCATATTTAATTATTATAATGATCTCATTGATGATCTGATTTGACTGACCAATTCCAACTAACAACCATACTTAGAGTCTACACTGTAAAAAATAAAAAAGATTAAAAAATATCCCTAATGCGCACTACAGAATACAGAAATTAACCTCTCATTCTTGAATTTAAACCAAAATACGCATGAAATCTCAACAACCGCGGCCACGTCTCTTCTACCGGACACCAACCCCAACCCACAAAGCCGATCCTTAAATCCTCCACACGTTCATCTCTTTCTGCAGGTGCCTCTATCTCTGTTTCTGTCTCTCATATTTTTAAGAAGAAGAGACTGAGAAGAAGCAAACTAATAATGGCTCTCACAAGCAGCAGCTCCTTGATTCGCTCCGAATCCTTCGTTCAAGCCCATTCTTCTCTCCTGCTTTCTCCTAGTCGCAGTCCCCACCAACCACATATCCCCGCCAAGCCCAGGTCACTCCCTTTGATCTACGCCGTCCACGCTGCCGAACCCGCCAAAAATCCCAGGGTATCCGATAAGCAGCCGAAGCAGCAAATATCACCATCACCAGCGCTGTCAACGACAACAACGAAAACGACGACCACCCACAATGTGGTTTCGAAGACGTGGAGCGTGGACAGCTGGAAGACTAAGAAAGCGCTCCAGCTGCCCGAATACCCGAATCAGGAGGAGCTCCAGTCTGTGCTTCGGACCCTCGATGCGTTCCCCCCGATCGTGTTCGCCGGAGAGGCGAGGAGCCTCGAGGAACGGCTGGCCGAGGCCGCCTCGGGCAACGCTTTCCTTCTCCAAGGCGGTGATTGCGCCGAGAGCTTCAAGGAATTCAATGCCAACAACATCCGTGACACGTTCAGAATCATCCTCCAAATGGGTGCTGTTTTAATGTTCGGAGGTCAAATGCCTGTTATCAAGGTTGAGTCTTGTTTCCGAAGTTCTTTCTAAATTATTTTGAGATTTTGGGCATTTCGGTTTTATAAATGGATTGGATTTGTGACTTTGTTGTGATGGTTGTTTTTTCAAAGGTGGGGAGAATGGCGGGTCAGTTTGCGAAGCCGAGATCGGAGCCATTTGAGGAAAAGAAGGTGTGAAGCTGCCGAGTTACAGGGGGGACAACGTGAATGGAGATGCTTTCGATGAGAAGTCTAGGATTCCGGATCCTGAGAGAATGATTAGCGCCTACTGTCAATCTGCAGCCACTCTGAACCTTCTGAGGGCCTTCGCTACTGGAGGTTATGCTGCCATGCAGAGGGTCACCCAGTGGAATTTGGATTTCACAAAGCATAGCGAGCAGGGAGATAGGTGTGTCATCTCTCAGGGTTGAATTCGTTTTGGAATTTGGTATTTCTTTCTTGGAACTATCTGGTGCTGACAAGTTAAATATCTTTATACAGATATATTTTGGTCATTTCCACATTTTCATCACTATTTCCTGGATTTTTTTTTTTATCACCCGAAAGTAGCACATCCATCCGTATCACTTCTTTGTTTGGTTGTTTGTTCCAAGTTGCCCAGAATAGCCTTCTTTGAGTTTTAAAAAGTCTCTTTCCTTTTTCTCTCTCTTTCCATTTTTGGCCTAAAATATTTTGTCGTTATGGACTAATCATGCGATGTAATTCCATGATGCCATCCCATCAATACGATATGTGGATGAATTGTTCGGAATTTTCCAACATCTTGTTTATTTTTTGTTTTAATTTTTTTTTTTTAGCTAGGACTGTTTCTTTCATAAAATGCATAACTAGAAGTTAAAAGTGTGGGGAGTTTAATTGGGTTCTGAGATTCAAAATTCAATGCTGTCAAGCTTGGTCCCTTCCTGTACAGATAGTTTTTAGGTCATTGTTGACTAATTATTGTCTTGGCATGGCAGGTACCGGGAACTAGCTCATCGTGTTGATGAGGCCCTGGGATTCATGGCTGCAGCTGGACTTACCGTTGACCATCCTATCATGACAACAACCGAGTTCTGGACATCCCATGAATGCTTGCTCTTGCCATATGAGCAATCCCTTACTAGGAGGGATTCAACCTCAGGCCTTTACTACGACTGCTCTGCCCATTTTCTTTGGGCTGGGGAACGCACCAGGCAGCTAGATGGTGCCCATGTAGAGTTTCTTAGAGGGATTGCTAATCCCCTTGGCATTAAGGTTACTATTTTTTTTATTCTTCTAATTCAGTCATAAAGATAGATTAATTGGTAATTTGATACTAATAACATTTACTCAACAACTGAATGGATCCCTGTATTTTGAGAACTTCAGGGTGAATGAAACAGCCCCAGCGAACTTGATTTATATATAGCCCAAGCTGATTTTATTGGCATCACCAACCCTTCCTTTTATTTTTGTTTTACATGGTTCTTTTCCAAGATTGAACTAATCATAACCTTGAAATCGCGTGGGTCATTGCTCTATTCCCTATATATGCTTTTGTTTTCAGTAAAAAAAAAAAAAAAAAAACAGTCTCTACTAAGTTTCTTATATATGATTGTGTGGAAGTTTCTTATCTTATTATGAAGACGAGTATGTGGTGAATAACATGGAGTGGCACTTTTGCTGCAGGCGAGCGATAAGATGGATCCAAGTGAGCTTGTCAAGCTCATTGAGATTTTGAACCCTCAGAACAAACCTGGGAGGATAACACTGATAACAAGAATGGGAGCTGAAAACATGAGAGTGAAGCTTCCTCATCTAATTAGGGCAGTACGCAGAGAAGGTCAAGTTGTCACATGGGTTAGTGATCCTATGCATGGAAACACAATAAAGGCTCCCTGTGGTCTCAAAAGTTAAAACTCGTCCCTTCGATTCCATCAGGGTATGTTACTCAATGTATCTTCTTTTTAATCTTGCTCAAGATTATAGAAGTTACAGAGGTACTGGTCTCAGACGTTATATAAAAGTAGCAGAAACAATCACTATAGAATGAAGTTTAATATAAAGAGGGAGAAATTAAAAAAAAAAAACAAACAAACAAACAAAGAATCATCATAACTGAAATTTAATTTCCCTAACCAATCAACTGTCATGAATAGAAGGCATTCAGTAGCTCGGGGGAAAGATTGTTTCATATACTACTTATTGGAAGCAATATAATTAGGTGGGTTGGTGGAGAAAGAGACAAGTTGTGATGTGTTTGATTGAAACAGTCAAGTCAAGCTTTATTAGTGAAGTTTTGCAAGAAATTCCTTTGGTAGGTAGGTCATATTTTCCCATCTTTTCGATAGAAAAATGATAAACACACGTCACTTTTTACATTATACAATCATATTTTAAAATGAAAGTAAAAATAATATCACTTTACAAAAATACCGACTTTACAACATGTTTTGTGAAATATGTTGTGTGGTATCATTACTCCTCAATCCAATTATCATTGGACCCAACTGACCAATATAAGTTGTGTTTCCTGCAATAATTGCAAAACCAATTTTTTTTTCCTTAATCTTTTGGACTTTTTTTTACCACTGAGTGGTTCATTGTTCAACACTAAAATTCTTCTCAAACTCCTGTACATATTTTTTAGCTGGTAGAATACAATTATTTGTCTAATACATTGCGACAGTTGATTCTCTTGTATAATTGTTTCAAGTAGAATACTCATCCTGCATTTTATTTGAACAGGCTGAGGTAAGAGCGTTCTTTGACGTGCATGAGCAAGAAGGAAGCCACCCGGGAGGAGTTCATCTAGAGATGACGGGCCAAAACGTGACGGAGTGCATTGGTGGGTCACAAACTGTGACCTTCGATGACTTGGGTTCGCGTTACCACACCCATTGTGATCCCAGGCTCAATGCTTCACAATCTCTTGAGCTGGCTTTCATCATCGCCGAGCGTCTACGAAATAGGAGGATTGCATCTCAGCCAAATCTCTTGCCTCCTTAGGGATCTAGACGGCTTAAGTCATTAGTATATCTGTATTACCATTATCACTTTTCTATTTCGTCTATGTTATGCTGTGTACTGAATGTGTGTATAAGCTTTGTACGAGAAAATGGCAATGGGATGTAACATGTAGAAAATTATATTTACAAGTCGAATACCAGGATATATTCTTACACTGTTGGCCGAGTATGAGTTTATTTTAATAAATAATTTAATTTTAAATTTCTCTTACAAAGCATTAACACCTTAAATTGGCACTACCACAGAGAGACGTGGAGATGCCATAGACAAGGTCTTTAGATACATTTTATGAACTCTACTAGGATCTCTTTTTTGATAGAGCATCTCATCACCATTCGGTAAAATAACGTTGAAAGACTTAAAAAAGTATCTATAACATGGTGGTTATAATCATTACTAAGCAGCATTTGGAGAAGCTTGCATTATAAGAAACCATCAACATGTCCTCATCGCAATCTTAAAAATTATATGTTTACCAAATTCAATACTAGAAAACCTCATAGATATTCAATGTTCATCTTCTTATCAAAATTTAATCACTTAGCCCCAAAGAGATGCACGAACCTATGCCACAATAGATGGCTTAGATGCGGCAGAGAGCCTGGATCGTTTCTTGGCTAAGCTTTCACTGCGACGTTCTCTTTGCTCCTTCAATCTTGTGGCAAGGAGCTTCTGGTACTCAGCAGCCTCTGACTTGGCCTTGGAAATTCTCTTCTTCTTCTCTGCAATCCTTGCTCGCTTCCTCTGCAAAGTCAATGGGGTGACCAACCTCTGAATTTTGGGAGCTTTACTCACTTTCTTCCCTGCCGATTGCACACGGAGCATCATATTAACAACTAACAAAAACATGCAGCTAACCACGATAGTGACCAAATTAGATATTTAACTTTCTAAACGCTTTTAAACAAGCAAACAAAAACATTCGCAGGCTCTTCTGGCCCAATAATTCAATAATGATTGCAGAAAACTTACCAGCTTTTGTGGTAAATGATCTGCGATAGGTGTTGACATACTTTCGAACATCATCCTCCTTTGAGAGATTGAAAAGTTTACGGATCTTTGATGCCCTCTTTGGACCTCGCATTCTTGGTTTCTCAGTGTCAGTCAGACCAGGAAGGTCATTCTCACCCTTCTTCACAATAACCAAGTTCAGAACAGAAAGGTCTTGGCTGACAATGCATCCACGTACAGACTTCCTCCTTCGCTCTCCATTGCGCCTACCGTACCCACGGAAGCAAGGGGTGCCTGTAAATACAAATTTAAGTATTCCATATTGCTTTACTTCAAAGAAAATCTAACAAATCTCCAACTTGAGAGCAATAGCATGCACTAAGAACAGAAGTTTGGCCAACCTCTCTGAAGCAAGAGACGAACGCGACCCGGGGTTAACACTCCTTGCTTCATTGGGAATCCTTGCTTATCACAGCCTCCCATGATTTTGAAAACATAGCCCTTAAATTCCTGTCAAACACGCTTTTTTTTTTAGATATTTTGAACCAGTGGCAGGATTTGGGAAATTCAAACATAATGGGTGCATACATCTCCAAGAGAATCTCCACTGACTTCCTGTGAAATCCTCTTGTCAAAAAATGCTCGGCTGCAAGGTCAAAGAAACATAAGGGAATAGGCAGAACTTTAATTAAAATAAATTTGTAATTTCAATGACTTGCATAGGCAAGTGATACACCACATCAGTTACAATTCTGACATTTGGCCTCGAGGTTAATCTTAAGAAGTTACAAATCCAGGTAAATCATTTCTAAAAGGTTAAAAAAAGGCTAAAAAACAACAGATATCAATTAAACATAGAAATGATAAATAATCATTCAGCTGATTACAACAGAAGCTTCAAATCAAGGTCGTCCAAGCTAGTAACATCTGTGAGAATTTTGTTTTTATAAGTATGAGCAACTCTCACTCAAGAAAGTTGAAAATTAATAGCCATCTTTCGTTCTCATCAAAACCTACAGTTTTTTAAAAGAAAAAAACCAAACATTGGAAGGGTAGGAATGCTCACCATTAAGAAGCCAGAAAGAACTATGTAACTGATCATATGTTATCAGCACCTTTTCTTTTCAAAGCAGTATATGTAGTACAACAATTTTAAAACTTTTAGTCGAAATCATTGCACGTGAACACAGTATATTTTGTGGAGTCCTTAAAGATGATGCCTCCCATTAACATTCATGAAGCTAGTACATATATTATTAATTAATCATGGTATGCAAAAGATAACATGCACAACCGGTTGGGAAAAATATCCCTTTGAATTTGATTGTGCAATGCCGCATTGAGCATGACTGTCATCTAGTAAATCCACTTTTAAAAATCTTTCTTAATTAACGTTATATTTACAGCCCCTACTTCTATTTTCTAATTTATTTTGCCTTTTTCCCTTAAGAAATAGAGCTTGTAATAATGAACTATAAAGCTCACACAACTCTACATATCCATATGGTTCTATTCCCGGAGTTTACATTAAAGAAAAAACCCCAGGACAAGAGAAAGTTATATTAAACTGGCTAAGGTTCTTTGACTTAACCGATTCAACATATGCAACTAAAACGAGTCCTGTTTAGAGTGAAAAATTAAAAAAGAAATAGCAACTGAAGCAAAATGTAAATAAAAAGTAAAAACGTTTGATTTCGTAAATGGGAAGAGATTGGGAGAAGAACTAACAGTTTCTGGTCATCGTCGATTTCAAGTTTCTTTTGGCATCCCGTAGTTGGGTTTGCAATGTTGAACTGCAAAACGCAAACAACGCCACTGTTAAAAACGCCTGTGAAATATAGAGATAGGGAGGGAGACGGGGAGATTTAAGAGTATCAGATAGGAAACCTTCATCTTGGCTGAGATCTCGAGTGACTGGAGCAGAGGGCGGCCGCGAATGAAGGATGAAAAAGACAGACCTCTATTTCCTCTATTTTTAGGGTTTTGTACAACGCGCTCGGAGCAGCTATTTATTTCTCTTTTATTTATTTATTTATTTTATTTTATTGAATGTTTATTTATTGGGCCTAGGCCTAATATTCACAAGTGGGGTCCTCTGCAATAAAGATAAGAATACTATAGTGGGTTACAAGCCCAGTGAAATTATTTGGATTTCAGCGTGATATCGTTCATCGTTGCATTCTCTTTTTCATATGTTCTTTTATAATTTTTAAAAAAATTATATTTAGCTGTGATACACCTCATATCTGTTGAGTAGAAAAAATTAATAAAGTCCACATCAATACACCTCATATCTTAATTTTTATCTTTTTTTTCCCTTTTTTTTTCTCAAAGATACAATGAGTAGGATTTCATTTTATTCATACACCAATATGAATCTTGCTTTACCAAATGACTACAATTGTTAACCGATGAAAACAAGCAAAAAGGGTATATTTGTCGGACACAATAATATGCAGTAGAGAAATACTTAGGATTTCGATAATGGAGTATTTCTCCTGATATTTTTTTTCACTTAATGATTAAATAAGTATTTTTTATTAATATTGTAATTTTTATTTTTAAAAAATAAATATTTTTTAAAAAAACATTAAAACAAAAAAAAGCAAAAAAATATGTTTTTTAAACACTTGTGCGGACCCAAATTAGGGTCCCGAGTCGGAGGCGGTAGAGCCACCGAATGCAGTTTGGTTGCTAGCTTTTTCAACCCAATCATTTATTCCCTTTGCATTAAAGAACGAGCCTCGTTGAAATTACCAAATCTTATCTCTGGCTACTTAACCACTTTGAATTTTCCGCAACTTTATCATGTACCAAACTTCAAAAGAAGAAAACAGCATCAACACTTCATAAGAAGTGTTGGTTTTTTCAACATTTTTGTACTCTTGTTATTACCTGATAATCTGTTTGATTTGGCTGCTATATTCATAATCGCAACCGAAGCATTATACTGTTTTAAATCATATACAAGCTTAAACACGGTTACTCTCTGATTTCAACTTTGAGGACAACTCCTGAACCCAGATTCAACTTGAGTTTGTAAAGGATTGTTGTGCCCCAACTATTGTAGGGTCTACCATCTAAAGCATCAACCATTTGCATCATGGTAAGTGCAAAGCCAACTTGATTTGTGAGTGCTGCCAACCTTCGGCACACTCATTTCAAGACACATTAGAGAGTGAAGGAACAAATAGGCTCGTCTCTTGGATTGGTGTAGATTCAATAATTAATCATCTTCACATCAATAAGAAAGTTAAGCTTGTCTTAATAATAAATCTATTATCCTTTGTGAATATCTTGGTGAACTTACTATATTTGTTTAAAAAAATGCAATCTGGTATAAAACGTAAAGGATTCTAGTAAATCAACTCTTGATTTACGGAATCCTCCTTGATTGTAGGAGATATAGTTTAGGAGATATGTTTTTCCTTTATAATTATCTTTCCTATTTTATTGTAATTATCCTTCCTACTTTATCTCTTTGTATTCAAACTCTACTCTGTTTTCATTCGTATATATAAATGGAATACACCACCCAAGATAATGTGTGGTGGTTTTAAAAACATTGTTATAAAGAGCATGAGTCCATTATAAAGAGTTCTCCATCATTATGTGATAATATGATGTAGTTTCCCATAAAGCAACAGGACCATTGCAACGAAGAAGCAAAACGTAACAGAAATTTTTATATCGAGGAAACTATGAAAAGCAAGTATTACACGATGACATGAATGGCCTTTTTCTCTGCTCAAACTGCAGAACAGATTCTACAATAAGAAGTGGTAAAAACAAAACCACAACAAAGCATGAGTTTTATCTACCCTACAACTCATAGTGGGCACACAAAATCACCACTTGTTTCTATATCTTCAACATCTGCATCAGCATCTAAGTCATCAAGATCCATGCTTCCTCCGAGGATATGTGCGCCTACCTTGGGGACCGCAAGAGGTTTCATTGCCTCTTGAATAATAGACAATACTTCCTCGATGCTCTGTGATGGGTTATTTACATCATTACTCTGCCAGCTTCCTCCTTCCATTAGTTCTATGGGCAAGTTCTTTAAGAACCATGGGTGGTTTTTAATTTCTGGGATAGTTATTCTCTGCAAGGGAGCAAGGACAGAGTATGAAGAGAAAACTGAAAGATACACATTAGCAGGAGATGAGGCCTGGCTTAGCATTTGTCAACAACAAACAACTGATTTGGGTAGGAACTGACACTCACCACCATAAAATTATTGGGTTGATAAATTAAAAACATCAACATTTATTAAAGACCATATGGGGGTACATGATGAGACTTGAACATCTTCACTGCCAAAGAGAAGAAAAATCCTAAACTTGAAAACATGTATCTTGGTGTTTAGTGCTTATGCAAAAAGGATAACAACTATAGTTGGGTCTATGGAATGCAATTCCAACACCAAAGTTGGCAAAAGCAGGCTGTCTAGTGGGCAAACCAAACCATTCAAGTGGCATTTGAGAAACCAACATGTCAACACCAAATTGAACTGAGCTTACCTTTTCGGGGTTGGCAACGAATATCCGAGATAGAAGATGTCTACATTCCACAGAAACTTGGACGAAATCAGGAATTTCATAGTGGACACTAAGTATCCGCTGTCATAAGCCATAACATTCAAATTAGGACTCCAGAATAGAAAAGACAACTCCCACGTTTGTACTATCAATATGGTAGTGGGATAGAAAATAAGAAAGGGACTAAGGGGTAGAGGTTCAAAAGATTATGCTTTAATATTCACCCCAATTGTTTTTCTGAAGTTTCTCGGATCATTAGGATCTCCAAATGGATAAGCCCCAACTAGCATCACATATAAGGTGACACCAGAGGACCAAACATCTGCAATCTATATAGATCACAAGGATTAGCTATAGATAGTAGGTGCCAAGTGGCGGAAAAGAAAAGTAATAATTCAATGGATAAGGAAAAAGAAAGAACCAAATATCACCTTTCCATCATATTCTTTCTTAGACAAGACCTCAGGTGCAACGTACGCTGGTGTCCCTACAGTAGACTTTGGTTGTGAATGGAACACAGATGACTACATACATGAGGTAAAAGGATTAGTAATCAAAGTCCAATGAACATAAGGCTCTAAAGTATTTGGTTGGACTGGTGAACGCCATTACCTTTGAGTACCCAAAATCACATATTTTAACACATGGTGCTGTGCTGCCATCTAAGAGTGTATTTTCAAGTTTAAGATCTCTATGACAGATTTGCTGCAATGCATATACACACAATAAAAGATCATATATATATAAATAAAAAGTTGGATTAAAAGGTCACAATACACATTTATAAACCCCAAAGAAGGGTCCCAACTCTTACCATTGAATGACAGTAGCTGACCCCTGATATCAGTTGCTGGAAGAAAAACCTTGACTAATACAAGAAAAACAAATTGAGATGTAAGGAATGATTCTATAGTTTTACCACGGTTATTATTTATAAATGTTTCTAAATCAGAATGATTCGGTCATCACTGGACACACAAAAACCTCATGTTTTGTCGCAGAATACCTCATTTTCACTAAATCTACCAGCATTGCATATCCTCTCAAAGAGTTCACCTCCGGCAGCATACTCCATTACTATAGCTAAATGTGTTGGTGTTAGCAGGACCTGCAACAATCATTTGAGCTCTTCAAATAAAAACTACCCGGAAATGGACACAATAATGACAAAACCTTACCCCTCCCAAAACAACGCACCCTGGCATCCATCCCAACCACAACACCCCCCCCCCCCCCCCCCCCCCCCCCCCCCCCCCCCCCCCCCCCCCCCCCCCCCCCCCCGGAAACAACAACAAAAAGAAAAAAAAAAAACAAGAAAAACTCCTTTTGATTCTCCCTTTTATACCACATGTATCTCATTTTGATCCCAAGAAATGGGTTTTATAAATCTAGAAATAACGAAAGTGCAGGACTATATGATTCATCATGCATAAAAACTACTTTCTCCATAAACAATCAAGCAGGAACAAGCATCATATTCTGATAGATACGAGGTTTTGCTCTTCAATTAAAAAATGATCACCCACTGCTTGTAAAAGGTATTACTCTGCCATAAGATAGGGTTTGTCAATAAAATTGGTATGGTCCCTCTTCATTAAAAAAATAATAAATAAATTATCATCCAAAACTGCAAATAATATTCACTGTTACTATGTTGAAAGAATATCGACACAATAGATTACATACCTCTTTGAATCTAACAATATTAGGATGCTTCAATGACCTATGGTTCATGATTTCCCTTTGCACATGTCCATCAATCTGCAACATTAAGAAATCCCCTTAATCAAGCAGAAACCAAAACCCGTATAAGAAGCAAATAGAAAGAAAGAATTAAAAGACCGAGAGAAGAAGCAGACCTTCTGGCCTCTCTCAATAAACTTAACGGCTAAGAGTTCTCCGGTCCGCCTATCTTTAACCAGCTTGGCTACTCCAAAATTCCCGGACCCAATTTCTTTCAAAATCTCATACCGTTCCATAGCTTCAAAATAACCAAAAGAAGACGAGCCAAAGCAATATCTATTCCCCCCAGCTACCCACTGTCTTCTTTCCCTACCCTTCCTTGTTTACTTGACGAAACCAGGGGACCAATAAAACATAAAAGAAAAGCAAAGCTCGAGTGACAGAGGTTTAGGCCCAGTTGCCAGTTGTAGCTCAGCTCCTGTGTTCACATTAAGTTTGACTCAGTGAAACTTGGAGAAGCTAAGGGCCAAGGCGAGAGACAGAGAGACAGAGAGAGAGAGAGAGATTTGACACGTTGAAAGTATGGTGCGAGATTGGACGGAAATTGTAGTCGGTGATAAAAGGATGTGAAAATTCTTTTCACAGTACAAATTGGCCAGGGGCTCACGGACAAAATGGCTTTGGTTACTACAAGGCTACAAGCCAGTCGGCAGGTGAAATGTGATAATTTTTTATTTTTTTTTTGGGAGTCCTTAAATGTCCATTGAATTTTCTTATAGCAAAAATTATTTTAGCAGTTAATCCAACTAATTACAAGCAATATTGTTTTCATCGTTTCTTTATTATGTTTTTTTTTTTTTTTTTATGGAAAGATGTTTCATAGCATTCATTCATAAACGAAGTTACAACTGTGACTTATTAATACAGGAAAACTAGACTATAAGTCAACTAACGCAACTGCTCAGGAGCTTCCTCGCCAACAAATTTCTTTGTGACGGACATTGTCTACAACTTCTACACCTTCTCTCCAGACCGCAGTCGACAGAGAAAGCGTTCTGTCAACCAGAGCTAAAACAACCTTTCTTCCGAAGAAGAGAGGTACACTACGCTCCATCCTCACCAGGAGGAGGAGTACAACCACACTCTCTCCTCTCAAGGAGGAAGAGTACTAACACCTACCATCCTCCAAAAGAGGAGTAGAACAAACACCCAACATCCTTCAAAAGAGGAGTGAGACACTAGACTATTTTTTATTTAAACAAAACCTAAAACAGACTGAAAAACAAAGACAAAAAAGACAATGGGCTTGTAAACACAAAAAGAGCCGGACACCGTGGGCCCAGCCCAAATAAAGATTCAGCTGTTTGCAAGTGGGAAGGACCGGCCCCTTAGGGTTTCATCTCTATCAATCTCGCCGCCCCCTTCCTCTTTTTCCTTTTTTTATCTGTTTGCTGCTACCAACGCCCGAGCTCCATCCCGTTCCTCTGCATACCGTCGTCCACCACTAGTGAACTGCATCCACCCCCTTAGGTTGAGTCGCAAGCCCATCCCTGCATGCCAAGAACCTCTAGCTCTGAAACACTGCCACCACCGACAGTAATCGTCTAACTCTAACACGCTACCACCACCTACAGCGAGAAAACTTCTCTGTTTTCCTAAGCGGAAGCAGAACACCATAGATGGACCACGCCCCTCACTTCAAGGATCTCCAGCACCATCAATGCTGCCACCCAGCCACCATTTCGGCGGCACAGCAACAGAGTTATTTTCTCACCCACGGCGTGATTGATTCGTGGCGGGATAGTCTTTAAAAAGAACCTTTGGGGGAATGGACGTGAGCCACAGAGCAACAGCCAGGCAAACAGGTCCCTTAAGCCTCCAAAACTGCAACCACCGAAGCCCTTATTCTCAAGCACCTAAACAAAGCAAAAACCAAAAAAAAAAAAACTGGAGAAAAACCAGAAAAGAACAAGGAAATAACAGGGAAGGTGGGAGGGAGGGAGGAGCCGAGGCTCCCACCTCCCTCGAGTTTGCTTTTCTGTTTGGGTTCTAGAGAGAAGTGAGAGTCTCTCTCTCTAGCCGTTGGGGGGGATGTATAAATATAATTGAATCCCTTTATTATGTTTAATCATAATTGATGTGATATTAAACTATATAAATTTATAAAATATGACGGATGTGATTACAAGTAATATATGTGAAGAATATTTCATTTTTTATAAGTTATTTTATTGTTATTATTGTTGACTGTTTCCCTTAAACGTCAATATACACGAATATCAATCTCATTCAAACCTTTGTGATTGTAAGTAAACTTCGACACGAGTAATTTGCACCAAATTGTCATTAAACCATCTAAATAGTGTGTATTTGTGTCTTGTACGTATAAATTATAAATGCGCATACATACATACATATATACATAACACATGCAAATGACTCATATCTTTGGGCTATGTTGTATTGTATACACATAAACCATACATATTTTTTAAGTCATCTTACTACAACCTAAAATATTCGACACATCATTAGTACATTAACATGACATGATTGATTTATCGAGAATACTTTAATTATATTTTTTTATAAATTAAATCTTATCATATCAACTGTTAACGTTGTGTTTCGTACACCCTTGGGCCGGGTTGCCTAGTCAGTCCGGGCCTTCACTTGATCTTGGGCTGGCACGCCAATAGCGGTGTTGGGCCCGGGTCCACGATGTGCCGGCCCAGTGGAGCTGGGCTAGGATGAGGTGGTGCAAGCCCCCATGCTGGTCCGGTGTGGCTGTATAGAGTCCATGCATATGGGCATAAAAGGTGAATAGTATAGGAAAACAAGAAAAATAGAGAGAAATAGACACACAAATTTATGTGGTTCGACACTAAACCTACGTTCACGGGGGTTTGGAGACGAGAGAATTCACTCTATAAGCTTTATTTACAGTCTCTCGGGGTCTCTCATTCTCACTATACAAGTGATTTGCATATCACTCTATCGATTTGGACTCTGTCACTGGAAGTCGAGTCTGGAGGTTGAAGAAGCCTGCCTGGGAAGCCTCTAAGGAGTCTGGCCAAGAGTTCCTCGAAAAGTCCCCCCTGATCCAAAAGAAGTCGTTCTGAAGATCCCAAAAGTCATTTAAGTTGTTTGCCCCCCTCTCCTTTTATCTATTTCTTTTCATTCTTTATGTCATATCAACTCATCTCATGTTCTTTCCCCCATCTCATGCCTTCCTGACGCTACTTTCTCTTATCCCTTTCCCCTATTTCCTTATTTCTCCCTATTTCGTCCCATAGTGAAGCCGCCTTGATTGGCTTGTTAAAGGCCCTCATGGACCTAGGACGAAAATCACCCATAACATGTCAACAATATAAGATTGTGTACAAATTAGTTGTTAACATATCTGGCATCCAACATACAATGTCACACCAGCCTAACTTAAAAAAAAAAGTTAATTTTATGTGATAATTTGAGGGTCAACATATGGTGCTCCATTAACATGAATTAGTTCATTTGATAGATCTCTCTCCTTCTGCACAGCATAGCCTGGGAAGGAATGGACATATAAAACAAATTATGTACACTAGCTACATCAATTACTTACATGAATTAATCAATTTTTAGTAATTCTCATTTATAACCAATAAGAAAGAGGATATATAAGATAGTCTAAGAAATAAGTAAATCAAGATCTTCAAACTCTTCGTAATATAATGAGGATAACACGTCCAAGACAGCGTAGAGAGTAAAGGCAATGAAAGAATGAATGTTACCACCACTTCAGAATGAATGTTTCTCGCCATGTCAACACAAATTTAACGAGACACAAAAAGCATTAGCAAACATCATGCGCTAAAAAGATCGTTCTTACAGGAATTTTGTTCCTGATGTCTTACATGTTTGGCAGCCAGAATTCAGCACCTTCACCCAGTCGTAAGCTTTGACATAAACAGAACCATAGAGAAGTTTGCTGAAGGAATTTTGCTACATACAAGCAAAATTGCATACTAATCTGCGTACCAATACTGATTCCTTCATATTTAAAATTTAAATTAACACTGTTTTCAATCAAATCAACTTTTTGACCAATCACATTTGATTGGTGCACATATTAATATATAATTGTGCTTGCAACTAGATTTTTTCTTGCTGAAACCTCTCATCCCAGGGTGATCATGAAGAGGAAACACCGCGCGCGCCTGCTGGGAAGCAAAATACGCCTATTCGACTAATTACTCAGCCCGGAACCATTTGAGTCCCGTTTGTTGGTAACTATAATTTGGCACATCATCGAATCCATAAAGCACCGTTACCCAAATACTTCAGAAGCAGTTGGGCCTTTTCTACCCGTTTTACAGGCCTCCACCTTCCTTGGTACCTGGCCCGAAGGTAAGAAAAGGCCTGAATTCAAACTAGCACCAATAATTATAAAAAAAAAAATCCAAAATGTTATAAAACTAATGAAAAGAGAGAGAGCAAAAGATAGAGAGATCTTGAATATGAGAGANTGTTAAGAAATCATCAGTCACGTCCTACTGGTTCTATATCATTCCCTGAAGTGAATGGTACTAGATTTACACCATTCCCAGAAGCAAATGGTGCATTTTTTCAAAGAAACCGAGGGCGTGGACGTGGTAGAAAAAATTATAGAAGTGGAGGTCCTAGAAGCGACCAACTAAAAGGGATAATAGTAGATCTACACCGTACCACCAGAAGTGGTTCAACTCAGAGAAGGGTAAAGGTCCTCAAAACAAATTTTTAAAGAAAGATGAAGATGGATGCCATAGATGTGGTATGACTGGACATTGGTCTCGTACCTGTCGTACAGCTAAGCACTTGGTTGACCTATACCAAACTTCTTAAGTAAAAAGAAACAAAGAAGGACTTGGTTGACAACAACACTTTTGACTAACAAAGAAACAGGATTAACATTCTAACATCAACTTTAGCTTCTATAAAAGGAGAAGATACTACAAGCCTTGATGTTTCTGATTTCTTTGAAAATTCTAGTGATAGAATTGATCATTTGATTGGTGATGAAAATGTTCATTTTTAATTAATGTATTTCCTTTATCTTATTGTAATTTCTTTTATATTTTGCAATGTTTTGTAGTAATGAAAGTTTTATATATTTTAGAATCATGAGTCTTACTGATGAACTTTTTATCTCTGAGATGAATAATAGAGATGTATGTCTTGCTGACAGTGCTACAACTCACACAATTCTTAAGTATAAAAAATATTTTCAAAATCTAACATTGAGTAAAGCCTACGTTCATACCATATCTGGTTCATCAAATCTAATTGAAGGCTCCGGAAGAGCTTATATTGTGTTGCCGAATGACACCAAATTTTGTATTGATGATGCTCTATTTTCTTCACGATCCAGAAGAAATTTATTAAGTTTCAAAGATATACGTCGAAATGGTTGTCATATTGAAACCACCAACGAAGACAATAAAGAGCATCTTCTCATTACTAAAATAATTTCAAGCCAGAAGCTCGTATTAAAAATATTATCAGCTTTCTCTTTGAGATTATATTATACAACTATTGAATCAAATATGTTGATGAATCAAAAGTGATATGATTCAAAATATTTGTATCTTTTCATGATTATCTTGATCATCCAAAATCAATTACGATAAGTCGAATGATTTTCATATGGACGTCCATAAAAGAACCAGAAAATTCTTTTACTATAAAGTTTTACCACCAGAAGTGGAAAGAAAAATTTGCTAGAAGCAAATAAGATGAAATAATTCGACGTTATCTTGATTATTATAGGTGAACTGGAAGTTCATATAATAATTAATTTTTGGATGCAATAAGTAAAAGGTCTCATATTCTAGCTGCTAAAATCCCAACGAGGATGAAGTCCCCGAGGACAATTGAGAAAGTTAGCAGTCTAATGAACATAAGACATGTCTGAAAGCATGTGAGACCTATTGATACAAATGATAAAGCATCTCGGAAAGAGAAAGGCATAAAGAAAAGAAATCGGTGCTCCTGAAGAGACCGTACCCACAAAACAAGTAATAAGATCCATCTAAACTCTCTATACAAAATTCTCTCATAATGAAAACTCCTGAAGAGTATAATACTCCTGAAGAGGTTTTCATGAAATGTCTTCCCTTGAAGAGGGACAGGTACCTGAAAATAACGAGATCTCGATATTACATTTCATGAGTAAATGAGAAATTATGGAGAGAAATAAAACCGTTGTCGACAACGTATTTTCATATAAGATGGCATTTGATATTACCAGAAGTAATAAAGAAAGTGAGCTCAGAATCGTCGAAGAATACCGACGTAAAATATTGGCCAAAATAGAAATAAACAATTCCTGCAGAATTGTTATCATTAGTAAAATGCAATGCATATGGACTTGAAATCCAAACACCTATGAGGTGATGCTTGTTGAATATGAGTGGGTATTTATATAAATGAAATGAAAATGTGATTTATAAATCACGAATATATTTCCAGCAGAAATAATATTGATATGTTTTTGAAGTTAAAGAGATCATATTGAGATTTGTATTAACTTGATAGTTACCAAGAGTTTGGGTATGCATGAAGCATATAGTCCTGAAGTACATATTCTATCAAGTCTTAAAATCCTTATATGATCTAATGCAAGCTAAACGCATGTGGAACATGCTATTTTCAATATATTTTCAGTATTTATATTATCTTTTATTGCAGTTTATATAGATAATTTAAATTTCATTGAGGCTCCAGAAAAGCTCATGAAAACTGCAAAAATCAGGGATTGATTATGAGGAAAAATAATCTCCTGTTATGGATGCAATCACATTCAGATTTTTGACTAGTTTGGTAGTTACAAAAAGATTGGATATGCAGTTAATGGATGTGGTCACTGCATATTTATATGGGTCATTAGACCAAGGCATATATATGAAAATCCCTGAAGGATATAAAATGCTTGAAGCTTGTTATCTGAGTATATCCAGAAAACAATCCGGATGCATGTGGTATAAACGCATTAGCGAATATTTATTGAAAGAAGGATTTGAAAATAATCCAATATACCCATGTGTTTTTATTAAGAGATTCCGGATTTGTTATTATTGCAGTTGATGATTTAAATCTTCTTGAAACTCCTGAAGAGATCAGAAGAATGCATATATTTGAAATATAAATCAGAAACCCTTTCGGTTTCAAGGGGGAGATAAATGTGCATAGAAATAAAATGGAGCACATAGAATAGCTACCAGAAGATAGAAACACAAATATAAATATTTGTGAAATAATATTTTATTATCTTGAAGAAAAAAAAATTACAGAAATTTGAGGCATTTCGCCTCATTCTTTAAACGCTCTTGTTCTTCAAGAATCTGCATGACATCCTTATCTAAAGGAGTAGGCAATCTAAAAGAAGACTTAAGCAGAGATTTTAATTTCCTATTATCTTGCTTTATTGCTTCTATCTTCATGTTAGACTCCTGAAGAAGTCGCTGAAGGATAGAAATTTTCTCATGGAGTTTGTCCAAATCATAAGGTTTGGATTGTAGTCGCTGAGAAAATGCATAAATAGTTGAAGAGTAATGGGTACCGAGATTCACAAGCTCGTAGATAGCTTCAACATCTGACTTATTAGTCAGATCATTATTGTATTGTATTATAGCACCTGTGGAAGAAGCAGGAACAGCTGATGAACGAGGTGCATAATACCTTATATATTGGCCATGAGAAGATTGCTGAGCCATTGCAGAGTAAGAATACAGAAAGAGATTGCAGAGTAATAATGCAGTATGATTACAGAAAAGTGAAGAAGATGAGATGCGAATGAAGATGAGCCGAATATCTCTTTTATAGAGAAAAACTAAGCACCTCTATTGATTCACGGATCTCTCGTGAAGCATCTCTCTACAAGAGACGAGACGTAGCATCATAGCCTTGCGGCGTCTGACAGCAGATGTAGCATTATAGCCCTCCGGCGCCTGACAGCTACAGAAAAGCTGAAAAAGCATGCGGTGCTTGTCTGATCTAAAAAGATGGCCACCGTTTTTGAATATGGAGGTTTGCGGCTTAATTTTGATAACTCCTCCAGTAATTATGTTATTTACAAGAACTTCAGAAGAGTACAACTCCAGAAGAGCACAACTCCAGAAGAGTAGTGAATTCAATATTAAAATGATCTTGGATCAATATGGTGAATTTCACTATAAAGTCCTGAGTACTCCAATGGTTGCTCGATAATTTGATGAGCAGAAAAATCCATTTCGTCCTTGTGAAGACAATGGAGAAATTCTTGGTCCTGAAGTACCTTATCTCCAGTTTAATTGAAACCCTGAATATGTGATTATTTGGATCAAGTCCACAATTAGATGGATATACAGATGCGAGTTATCTATCAGATCCACACAAGAAGATCATTGCAATTCATGAGAAGAAAGTTGAAATTGATGTCAAGAAGATACGGTCAAGAAATAATCTGGCAGATTTATTCACTAAAGCATTACCAACTGCAACATTTAAGAAGATTGTGCAGAACATTGGAATGCGGAGACTTGAAGACATATTATCATGCACTTTTCAGGGGGAGTAAAGTCTTGAAGACTTGTGCTGATTGTACTCTTTTTCCTTCGCTAAGGTTTTATCCCACTGGGTTTTCCTTTGCAAGGTTTTAATGAGGCAATCTTAAAGCACTTGGCGATATACATGAATATTGTACTCTTTTTCCTTCGTCATTGGTTTTTTTTCCCACTGGGTTTTTCCTTGACAAGGTTTTAACGAGGCATATTCTTTATATGTGGTCATCCAAAGGGGGAGTGTTAGAAACCAAGTTCAAATTGTATTGTATGACCACATTTAGCCATCAATGGTGATTTTAGGTACACTTACCCCCCAATGGTGATTTTAGGTACACTTACCCCCCAATGGTGATTTTAGGTACACCTAACCTCCTTTGTACTCTTTACCATTGGATTGATGACAAGTGTAACAATCCTAACCATCCTTTGTACCAAGAGATCCCTATAAATAGAGGGAGTCCTCATTTGTGTAAGGCACCAAGAAATAAGAGAAAACAAAGTTCTCTAAACATTTCTCTCATATTCAAGATCTCTCTATCTTTTGTAAATGCTCGAGCTGCAGGCCGAGACAAAATTTCGTTTTGCCAAGGTCTTTCATTTCAAATTCATTCTTTAAATATGTAGCGGTTCTTCTTATCTCTTCAGGAGTTCCAACAAGATTTAGATCATCAACATAAACCGCAATAATAACAAATCCAGAGTCTGATTTTTTAATGAAAACACATGGGCATATTGGATTATTCTCAAATCCTTCTTTCAATAAATATTCGCTAAGGCGTTTATACCACATGCGTCCGGATTGTTTTAATCCATATAAGGATCTTTGAAGTTTAATAGAGTACATACTTTTAGATGTACTCAAATTAGAAGCTTCAGGCATTCTATATCCTTCAGGGATTTTCATATATATGTCATGATCCAATGATCCATATAAGTATGCAGTAACCACATCCATTAACTGCATATCTAATCCTTTTGTAACTACCAAACCAATCAAAAATCTGAATGTGATTGCATCCATAACAGGAGAGTATGTTTCCTCATAATTAATCCCTGGTTTCTGCAGGAAACCTTGTGCAACAAGTCGTGCTTTATATCGCACAATTTCATTTTTCTCATTACGCTTACGCATAAATACCCATTTATATCCAACAGGCATTACACCCTTTGGTGTTTGTACAATTGGTCCAAAGACCTCTCGCTTTGCTAGCGAGTTTAATTCAGCTTCAATAGCTGATTTCCATTTTGGCCAGTCATTTCTACGTCGACATTCTTCGACAGTTCTTGGCTCAATTTCTTCATTACTTCTGGTAATGTCAAGGGCCATTTTATATGAAAATATGTTGTCCACAACGGTTTTATTTCTATCCAGAATTTCTCCAGTATTCATGAAATGTATCGAGATCTCGTTATTTTCAGGTACCTGTCCCTCTTCAAGGGAAGACATTTCATTAAATACCTCTTCAGGAGGTTCTTTTTCAGGAGATTTATTCTCTTCAGGAGTATCAATTACTCTTATGGCCTGTGTTGTGGGTATGGACTCTTCAGGAGTACCAAATTCATTTTGTATTTTTCTCTTCCGAGGAATTTTATCCTTTGCACCAATAGGCCGTCCACGCTTCAGGCGTATCTTGGACTCACCTGTTGCTGTTTTGGCAATTTGTCCTTCAGGGACTGCAATCCTTGCTGGAATATTAACAGCAGGAATATATGATTTTACCACACCTTTAGTGTCAGTAAATGCATCCGGTAATTGATTTGCAACACTTTGCAAATGAATAATCTTTTGAACCTCTAGTTGACATTCATTTGTACGAGGATCAAATTGGGAAAGAGCTTTATTTTTCCAAGTAATTTCCTGTCGTGCTTCAGGCACCGACTTCTCATTACCCAATGTTGGGAAAATGGATTCGTCAAAATGACAATCCTCAAAACGTGCCTTAAACATATCCCCTGTAAGAGGCTCAAGGTATCTAATAATAGATGGAGAATCAAACCCAATATATATTCCAAGTCTACGTTGAGGACCCATCTTTGTACGTTGTGGAGGTGCAATTGGAACATATACCGCACATCCAAAAATACGAAGATGAGTAATATTTGGTTGTTGACCAAATGCAAGCTGTAATGGAGAATATTTGTGATATGCTGATGGCCTAACACGAATCAATGATGCTGCATGAAGTATAGCATGTCCCCAGGCAGAAATAGGAAGTTTTGATTTCATAAGTAAAGGTCTAGCGATTAACTGAAGCCTTTTAATTAATGATTCAGCTAAACCATTTTGAGTGTGTGTGTGGGCAACTGGATGTTCAACATCTATGCCTATTGACATGCAATAGTTATCAAAAGCTTGAGATGTAAATTCACCTGCATTATCCAATCGAATAGTTTTAATTGGATAATCAGGAAATTGTGCTCTAAGTTTAATTATTTGGGCAAGAAGTTTAGCAAATGCAATATTTCTAGTGGAAAGAAGACAAACATGTGACCATCGACTTGATGCATCAATTAAAACCATAAAGTATCTGAACGGTCCACTTGATGGTTGAATAGGCCCACATATATCCCCATGAATTCTTTGTAAAAAAGACGGAGATTCAAAAACAATTTTTGAGATAGATGGTTTGATAATCAATTTACCCTGAGAACATGCAGAGCATGGATATTCATTGGGTAAGATAATCCTCTGATTCTTTAGGGGATGCCCATACGAATTATCAAGTATTCGTCTCATCATTATTGCTCCCGGATGTCCAAGGCGATCATGCCAAGTCATAAAGACTTTGGGGTCAATGCACTTCTGGTGCATTACCACATGTGATTCGATTGTTTTCATTTCTGTATAATACAATCCAGATGAGAGGGCAGGCAGTTTTTCTAATACGAGCTTCTGGCTCGAAATTATTTTAGTAATGAGAAGATGCTCTTTATTGTCTTCGTCGGTGGTTTCAATATGACAACCATTACGACGTATATCCTTAAAACTCAATAAATTTCTTCTTGATCGTGAAGAAAATAGAGCATCATCGATGCAAAATTTGGTGCCATTAGGCAACACAATATAAGCTCTTCCGGAGCCTTCAATTAGATTCGATGAACCAGATATGGTATGAACGTAGGCTCTACTCAATGTTATATTTTGAAAATATTTTTTGTCTTTAAGAATTGTGTGAGTTGTAGCACTGTCAGCCAGACATACATCTCTATTATTCATCTCAAGTTCATCAGTAATACTCATGATTCTACAAAATATATAAAACTTTCATTAAAACATTGCAAAATATAAATAAAGAAAATACATTAATCAAAAAGGAACACTTCCATCACCAATCAAGTGATCTATTCTATCACTAGAATTTTCAAAGAAATCAGAAACATCAAGATTTGTAATATCTTCTCTATCTAAAGCATCTGATGATTCAGCAAAATTTGTTTCAAACTTTTTTGTTTTTTCTTTTATAGAAGTTTGATATAAGTCAACCAAATGCTTAGCTGTACGACAGGTACGAGCCCAATGTCCAGTCATACCACATCTATGGCATCCATCTTCATCTTTCTTTAAAGATTTATTTTGAGGACCTTTGCCCTTCTCTGAGTTGAACCACTTCTGGTGGTACGGTGTATATCTTCTATTATCCCTTTTAGTGTGGTCTCTTCTAGGACCTCCACTTCTGTAATCTTTTCTACCACGTCCTCGTCCTCGGTTTCTTTGAAAATATGCACCATTTGCTTCTGGAAATGGTGTAAATCTAGTATCATTCACTTCAGGGAATGATATAGAACCAGTAGGACGTGACTGATGATTTCTTAATAAAAGCTCATTATTTTGCTCAGCTACAAGAAGACAAGATATAAGTTCAGAATATTTTTTGAACTTTCGCTCTCGATACTGCTGCTGCAGGAGCACATTCGAGGCATGAAAAGTGGTATATGTCTTCTCTAACAAGTCATCATCAGTGACTTTTTCACCACATAATTTTAATACTGAGCTAATTTTAAAGAGTGCAGAGTTATACTCACTAACACTCTTGAAATCTTGCAACCTCAGGTGCATCCAATCATGACGAGCTTTTGGGAGGATCACAGTTTTCTGGTGCTCATATCTCTCCCTTAAATCATTCCACAAAATAAGGGGATTTTTCACCGTGAGATACTCAGTTTTTAATTCTTCATGGAGATGGTGCCTAAGGAAAATCATTGCCTTAGCACGGTCCTGCCGGGACCCTTGATTTCCTTCTTTAATTGTATCTCCCAGGTTCATCGCATCTAGATGGATCTCAGCATCAAGGATCCAAGATAAATAATTTTTTCCAGAAATGTCAAGAGCAACGAATTCCAATTTCGTAAGATTTAACATTTTCTACATATATAAATCAGGAACATAAGTATGTTTATATTAAGAAATACATTCACAAAATTATGAGAATAAACATAGAGTTTCATCAAGTAATATAACATTTCATATTCATATTGAGAATTACAAATAATATATTGAAAAACTTAATTGAAGTAGAAGACTACTAGCTTCAAAACCGTCAGAGACTTCATGCTGATAACGTGTTATAAAACTAATGAAAGAGAGAGAGCAAAAGATAGAGAGATCTTGAATATGAGAGAAATGTTTAGAGAACTTTGTTTTCTCTTATTTCTTGGTGCCTTACACAAATGAGGACTCCCTCTATTTATAGGGATCTCTTGGTACAAAGGATGGTTAGGATTGTTACACTTGTCATCAATCCAATGGTAAAGAGTACAAAGGAGGTTAGGTGTACCTAAAAGCACCATTGAGGGGTAAGTGTACTTAAAATCACCATTGATAGCTAAATGTGGTCATACAATACAATTTGAACTTGGTTTCTAACACAAAAAGATTTTTAAAAGCAGCCCTACCTTCATAAAACCCAGCTTTGTCATACTTTTCCTTCAACCTCCCGCTCCTCCGTTCTTCTCTTCTCTATCTCACATTTTATAGGATTTTTCTCTCCACTCCTCATATTATATAGTATATGAATAAAGAGTTTTACTTTATAGATAAAATCTTGAATTAGTCCACTTTGTTTTTATATTTAATAATGTTAAACTGAATATAGCCTCAATAATCAAGGTATTCTAATGCTGCGTTACATCATATATATAACATACATCTAAAAGAAGTATTTTATATGTGAACCGGTTTGTAATAAATAAATAAAAGAAAAAGAATATCTTATTTATAAGCTGCAGCATCCAAAACCAGCAACTCGTGAAATAACCTCAACTCCCTTGAGAGATCCAACGGCTCACAGTTCGTCCATACAATCGAACTTTGAACGCAATTATCGCTCCCAGTAGCCCTCAAAAAAGGACACCATTTCCTCCACCAATTTACTGTTAAAAGCTCGCGTCGACCCCCCCAAATTTCCCCAACCCAGATCTAAGTGCTCTAAACTCCTCTTTCCCTCTCGCTCTCTCTCTCTCTCTCTCTCACATTGAATCAAGAAAATGGCGGTGGCACCCTCAGCTCGCGAAGAGAACGTGTACATGGCAAAGCTGGCCGAGCAGGCCGAACGCTACGAGGAGATGGTGGAGTTCATGGAGAAGGTCACGGCCTCGGCGGAGAACGAGGAGTTGTCCGTGGAGGAACGTAACCTCCTCTCCGTGGCCTACAAGAACGTGATCGGAGCGCGCCGAGCCTCCTGGCGCATCATCTCCTCCATCGAGCAGAAGGAGGAGAGTCGCGGCAACGAAGACCACGTCGCCACCATCTGCGACTACCGATCCAAGATCGAGTCCGAGCTTTCCTCCATCTGCGACGGCATCCTCAAACTCCTTGACACGCGCCTCATTCCCTCCGCCTCCTCCGGTGACTCCAAGGTCTTCTACCTCAAGATGAAGGGCGATTACCACAGGTACTTGGCAGAGTTCAAGACCGGAGCCGACCGCAAGGAGGCTGCCGAGAGCACCCTCACTGCCTACAAATCCGCTCAGGTCACTCTGGTTCCTCATCATTTTGCTTTTGTTCCTTTCTATTAGGCTTTCCGATTTCTTTCTTACATTCTCTATCATACTGTATCTATCACCTGTTTGAAACGTTTAAGCAGGCTATTTGGCTTGTCTTAGTGCTCGTTAAAGATCTGTTCTCATTCACTATTTATATCGGCATTGGCGCTGAATTTGAATACCTTGATATTTGGTTGACTTAGTGCTACATCTAGATATTCATGCAAAAAAAAAAAAAACAAACACAGGAACTTGAGGATTGACTGTTTGATAATATTTCATTTTCATTTTTTTACGAGAATTTCTGAGCGTCTATCATTCAAATGCCTTTGCTTATGTCGGTTTTTGTTTAAGATTCTACATATGCATTTGGTTTCTATTTCAAATTAGAGCGATTATATATTGTGCAGAGGTTTTTGCGAGTATCATTCCTCTCTCTCTCTCTCTCTCTCTCTCTCTCTCTCTCTCTCTCTCTTTTGTGTGTGTGTTTTTTTATAAATTATTTGTAATTTTGATTCCGTGCTTGATTTTTGGTTCCTTGATGACTATAATCCTGGTCTGATTCCCACTCCTTCTGTGTTATATACTTACTAAATAGAGGTTTCTGTCTGCAGGATATCGCAAACGCGGAGCTGGCTCCTACACATCCAATCCGGCTTGGACTTGCTCTGAACTTCTCTGTATTTCACTACGAGATTCTGAATTCCCCCGATCGTGCTTGCAGCCTTGCTAAGCAGGTTGAGGAATCTGAACTTTATCTAACTTTTCTTGCATTTTTTTTCTTCTGGATTGTATATCTGCACGCTAAGGAGGTATTATTGTTGATTGAAACGAAAATTATTTTACCTGATTTTTTGTTGGTTCTCCAACTGTTTCAAATAAATGACCAAGTTCTTTCTTGTCGAATCTGGTGATTTGTGTTGCTTTGACGAGTAATTATTATATGACATGTTGTAATAAGATGAGAATACCATGTCTCTTGTGCTCCAGGGTACCTAATAATTTGTCTGCTTTGACCATTAGTTTTTGGAATGCTCTACCTTGGTAGAGCCTAATAGTAATATTTGTTCAAAGCAACCAAATAAAATATAATTGATACGACCTTGCTTATTTTTGGTTTTCAATTGTTAGTTTCATGTAAGTTCTTTTAATCTCTCTGTTACTTAGTACTTCTCTTTCCTGTCCAAATCAGGCTTTTGATGAAGCAATTGCTGAGTTGGATACCCTGGGCGAGGAGTCATACAAGGATAGCACTTTGATCATGCAACTTCTCCGTGACAACCTCACTCTTTGGAGCTCCGACATGCAGGTTTTGAGTTTGATACTCTTTGGTTATTCTTTTTTATCTTTTTCCTCTCTTGCTTCACTGTTGATTTATCTATTAATTTTTGTTTTGATTCTGAGTTAATATTTCTGGTTTTGATGTAGGATGATGGGGCAGATGAGATGAAAGATGCAGCACCCAAACCCGATGAACAGCAAGGAGCTCATTGAACTATGGACGAGAGAGTTCAACTTCTCGTCTATGTGTTTTTTATTTGGAGAAGGAGAGAAGGTGCTTGTTATTAATTTCAAGGTTTCTGAGTTTTTAGGCCGCCTTGTTTATTGGTACCACTATGGTGAACATACCAAATCCTTTTAGCATGTCTTATCACATTATAAGCGTTTGTGGATGCGCCTGCATTTTTGAAAGCATATTGTCTATCATTAGCTTCTTCATATGTTTGGTTTTCTCACTTGTGGGAATTGATGGATCCATAAACATGGGTGTGTCTGGCTCGAGTTTGATTAGCATCATATTCTGACAGATTAGAAGGTGCATTTACATGTTTGTTGATTCATTCCTGTCTACCCACCATGATCATAGCTTACTGATTTCCAGAGTATTAGTATGAACCAACCCATTGTTGGTTGTGCTCTCAATCAATGCTGCAAGTGAGTAGACTAGTTTAATTTCCGTTGCGTAGGTGCCACTTGCTACGAGTCTTGCAACTATGGAAAATTGGATCTTGTGTACCACTTCCTCTTCCCCGAAATTCCTCGTAGCTGCCTTTGATTCGCTTTTGAATCGAATAATAATTGTGATAACTTGTTTGAACTTTGTGAATAATGGTCGGAAGCTGAAGCTTGTGAATTTTGTTGACTCTATTATTGGTCGTTTCCGAGTCGAAAGGCGTAACCATCATTGACAAAGGGTTTGGTAGTAACGTACATCACTTGTTATAATTAATTAAAGGAGCACGAGGTTGCAGCGTTTTTTTATGACTTTTCTACTGCGGACAGTTGGAATCTGCATTCGCGTAACTGGTCCCCACACGGATGGGCATGTGATCCGATAATGTTGACATATAAAGTGATTGACGCAGCTTATAAATTGTTCGTCTTGTAACTTCTAGTACAGGCTGGACCATCTATATGTTTTGTTGCCTTCGATGCTCCCATGGTTCGATCGAGCCGGATGCTGCTGATGATGATGATTGATGAAGTCTAATTTTTTGCTTGGTTGGTAGGAGGGATGGAGAGGAAAGACCAAGGGGAAATAAGTTATTACTTTGTCTTGTTTGAGAGAAAAGAAATTTAAAGAAAACAAAGAATGGTGGATGGATAATAATATTATCTTTGTCTGATCATCTGAATGGCAAATGGCTTGAAGCGAAAAACAGATAAAACGTCAAAAGCAAAAAGTCGTTTTAGTTTTGGGCTGACTTAATTTTGATGTTCTCCCCTCTCTAGCTAACTTTAATCTCTTATCTAATTAAGAGATTGTAGCTCTTCTTTTCTTTCTTCTGTCTATTCCTTGTCCTTTCTTCTTTTTCTCCTAAAAGTGCAAGGTTCAAATATATGAGGATAGTTTTTAAACCATATTTCTGACTTCTTGATCGACCCTATGCAAGTATTTGGACAATCTAGAAATGATCTTAATGTAACCGAGCCCCAGAAAATTTGGAGGAGTGTTAGTAGTGGCCAGATTGAAGAACTAAAATGGGTGTTCTATTGCAAAAAAGAAAAAGAAAAAGGGTGTTCTTCGATTGTGGGTGTAATATGTGGGGGCTGTCCCCAGCTCATCATTGGCTATGGGCTAATCTGTCCCCTGCACGATTGACCGACTAGTGCTCGATGGAAAGCCGAATGGGATGGGATGAGATGAGCTAATCAACCACTTCTTTTAAAAAAAAAAAAAACTGGGTGGAATCAATTCGCAAAAGTATTTTTTCAATGTCTCCTTTCTTATATCCACTCTGAGAATATGACCTATATTTGAAAAATATAACAGAGAAAATAAATCTTAAAATAGGATTATCCTGAATTAATCCATATTTGTGTATAGGCAACACTTGATTCTAATTAATGCGAGAAATATAATGAAATTCCATATTATTATATGCTTACGGGCTTGAAACTCTAAGAAAAAGAAAAATGATATATATATATACAACCAGTCTCTTATAATAAATTAAGATAATAATACTATCTCATCAAAGATGCTAAAACTCTCTTGATTTAAATATTTCAAGTTTACATAATTGTACTTACAATTGTAAAAAAAATTTGAGTGTATCCTTACTAAAAAAAGGATTTTGACCTCCTTCGCTGTGTGTCCAAAAATATGAATTGACCGAGTGGGTTGACACGACCTAACAAATATATATATATTTTTTGGACCCACAGATTTGTGACAAAAATATCTCTCTCAAATCTCAATCCAAATGAAAAATTTAATCACAATCATAATTGCGTACTAATGTTTATATTAATTTAATAGGATTGGTTAAAAAGTAAATTTTATTAAAAACAATATTAATTTAAATTTTGAATATAAAGAAATTAATATTAATACGCAAATTAGTATGTGACTTTACTTGTACGTAACAAAACTCCTACTATAAATATGTCTATTACCATTGAGATTATCTTAATCCAAATTGAATTCTCCATCCAAAAAATAAAAATAAAAATTATATTTTTTACATTAAAAGAATTGGTACTTGACAAGTATCCAAGCCTATCCATGAAATTAACTTCCGAAAATGGCATCCGCTGATAAAATCATTGGGTCAATAATGAAAACTTTTTATAGTTGCTCCCACAAAAGAATCAGTTATGACAACCCCTTAAAATTTTAGAGTAATTCAAAGTATAATAGTAGAATACACAAATGTTGTATAATTGCTTTAAAAAATAGTGAAGTTCATTATTAAAAAATTAATTTTTTTCATGTATGTCCTGTATTTACGCAATTTTTCAAAAAAATTGGACGGTATTTATACACTTCACAACTACAAATATCATTATCCAAAATTTAACCTGGAAAAAATTATGTTTTTAACATAAATACAAGTTTTTTTTTTTTTTTTAATTGCTTAAAAGTAGTTTCAATGTAAAAAACAAAAGGCCTCAACTTCTCTAAAAAATTTCCATTTTGTTACTGAATTAGGGTCGATTACTTCTTTTTAGAGCAAAGCCTATGTAAATTGTGAACTTCCCCCGTCACCCAATTTCAAATGCTCAATAGGATAATAGAATTTGTTTTATTTATGTATTGTTAGAATTTGCACCTAACGCCACTAATAATGGGATAAACATATTCATCAAACTCTAGTCATAGAGCATCAAATACTTCCATGAAAAATATAACAATAAAGGATTAAAATTCATTTCTCCAATGTGATTCGGTACAACTCAGTACCACGCCATGTTAAGGGTTATTATCCTTCGAATAAAAAAAGGATAAAAAATCGTGTAGTACATATCCATATGAGTTTTGTTATGTATAAGCAAATCTACATATCAATCTGCGTATTAATGCTATTACCTTCATATTCAAAATTAAAATTGGTATAATTTTTATTAAAGTCTAACTTTCTGACCAATCACGTTGAATGAATGTCCATATTGATGCGTAAAATTGTTTATAATCAAATTTTTCCTTCTAGAACTAGAACAACAAGGCAAAGGTATCCGACTGACCACAACTAAAATTACATTAAAAAAAACATAAGAAGACTATAAAATACCTCGTTGGGGTGCCCAAATTGCAATTTGTGAAAGAAAAGTTGCTGAATTTTTAGCTTGGCAACCAATATTGCTACAATAACTATCTAATTATTAATTCTAAATATAGTATGTGCTATATGGCAGACGTTACACAGATTGCCATTAAAAAGATAATCTGCAAATGCATAAAACTTGATCAGCAAAGGCTGACATTTTCCCGTTAACTCAAAATGGCAACTTTCAACCATGATTCTACATCTTCTCTTGCCTTATATTTCGCACCCAAAGAGCAAAGAACAAATCTACCATCTTTTCTTATGGAATTTACACAAACTGAGGTATTATCATGTTTGTTATCAGTAATTAAATATCCCTAACCCCCCAATCGTTTACATATCCGTAATGATAAAACCACTAAGACCTAAACGACATCGTCTTGCAGAAAGGTTCAACTGAAGAAGGAACTCAGACGGCCCTCCATCTGGGGCTCTCAACCTGTACTGTGGGCGAAAGCGGGAGCTGCGGAAACTCTAATTGACCAGGCGATGGCGGAAACAGCAGGCCTGGGGAAAGTAAGGGGTACAGTGACCTCGGCGAATTAAAACACCCGAATGGAAGCGGTGAGATCGGTATCGGGAACTGCGGCTGTGACGGTATCGTAGCCGATGGCGGAGGAGTTAATCCCTGATGTGGCGGTGGAATTAAATTGTTCCAGCGGGGCGAGACTAGAGATGCTAGCGGCGAGAATCCCGAGAATTGCGTAGGGTTCGAATCGACGGTGGAGACTGGGTTCTGGAGGTATCGCTTGTAGGCCGAGACGGGCGACTCGGCCACCGTGTGGACGGATGGGAACGGCGGCAAAGGGGATAACGGCGTTATGGGTTGTCCAAATTGACCAAAGCTGGAAGTCGGGGCAGTGATGGGGAAATTTTGGTTTATGATGGGTTGCTGTGCACGGAGATCGCCGCTCTCTAGCAGGGGAGGGGGCCGATTGCAGACTTGCGCAAGTGGTGGAGGGCGAATACGATGGAGTCGGGAGCTGGGAGGCTTGGGTGCTTGAATAGGTTGCGGCTTCGAGAAACGCTTGTGTACTGGTGAGCCTGTGAGCTTCTGGACCACGTCCCTGAAGTCGTTCTTGTTGATATTGTACACCGGCGGCTGATGCTGCTGCTGCTGCTGCTGCGCCTGTGCCTGTGCCTGTACCTGCTGCTGGACCTGTGGCTGTTGTGAGGCTGGTTGTGATTGAGGGTGATTTTGATTAAGACTTTGACTTTGATTGGCGGGATCAGTAGGGGATTTTTTGATGATGGGTTTAGAGATCTTGTGGGAAAGCATGTTGAGGTGTCTGAGGTATTGGTCTCTGTTGATATTATTATTGCTACCACTGCTGTTTGTGGAAGCAGACGTAGTAGCGGCAGGGATAGTGGTGGATTGACAGCTTTTATCCATGGATAAATCTTCTTCTTATTCTGGGATTAAAGAGACATGGTCCGAAGACTGATATAAAGAGAAATGGGAGGAAGAGGAATATGTCTGTCGGTTCTATCTTCTCTGTCTCTTTATGCTTTGAGGCTGAAAAGAAGACAATGGAACATGACCCGTAAACGAAGGCATGCATATATTATATCTTGATCTATGACTCTGCCTACTTCCTACTCTTGAGAGTTTTATCAAGTTCGGTTGCGTCAACCAGTGTTAAGTTCTGCTTTGAGGCTCACGGGCCGAGGTTTCAAAAATGAGTGACCGAGTCAATTCCCTGTAGTTGGTCAAAGTTCAGAATACCTTTTTTTCTTTTAAGAATGGACATATCTCTTTTACTTCGGACCCACTTTTATATTTTTACTCACATGCCTATGTCGTTCTGTTCTCAGATTGACTCATCTTTATGGCTAGAATCCGATCTTCCTCTTCCTCAATATGATCCCCTGGGAGAGAAGAGGCTTCTTCCTCCTCTCCTTTTTCATCTCTCATCCTCTCACAAATCCTTGTTTATAATTTGTTCGTGTTTTCTCCCTTCCTGAATGTTGGATTTTGTATAATCTATTGTGCTTATTTCTTTCGGGCGTGGTGTGAATAAAAGAGTTAAGATAAGATGAAAGTTAAATAAAATTTTATTAAAATATTATTTTTATTTTGAGATTTAAAAAATTAAATTATTTATTTTATTTTATTTAAAAGTTTAAAAAAATTATAATAATTAAATAAAATGATATGAAATAATTTGTTTGTCCAAACTGAGCTTAAGGTACGGTTTGAATAGTGAGATGAGATGATATTATTTTATATAAAAGTTAAAAATTAAATAAAATATTATTTTTTAATATTATTATTATTTAAAATTTTTAAAAAGTTAAATTATTTATTATATTTTACATAAAAATTAAAAAAAAATTATACTGATAAAATAAAATGAGATAATACTATCTAAACTAACCTAAACATCATATTGATCACTTTTATTTCATTCCATCTCATATAATTATTATAATTTTTTTAAATTTTTATATAATATATAATAAACAGTTTAACTTTTTTAAATTTTAAAATAAAATTAATATTATAATCTAATCTCATTTATAATAACTAAATGAGAGAATATTCGAGACTCACGTGAAAGTGATGTCAGCGTACTAATGCACGAAGCTCAGGTGCTTCGCCGGACGAGTTTCCTGGACCATCACGAATACAAGCCTCTAGAGTCTAAACAGTAAGCACCATACGCAAGACTGGATTTCCTGACTGTTGTCTTTCACATTTGCGTGACCACTCTGTGCATCTTTGAGGATACTATTCCAGTCAACAATTCGTAGGGGCCATATCACTCCTTTATTTATTTATTTAAGTGGAGGTCAATGGTCATCTTTGCGCTTCATATTAGACCATCTGTTATTCCACCAAGCAATATGATAGGGAAAAGTAAAAAAGCAAATGTGAAAGAACTGAAACGAGGGAGTGGGGGCATCTCTAAAACGTTAAAAAGTATGTGAATAGAAGTATTAATTACTCACGAGGTGGAATGGAGGAGGAGACTTAAAAATGACCCATAAAAGTATGGATGAAAAGGTTTGATCAACGACAATCGTTGAAATGCTTATTCTCGAACCACAACATAGAAATAATGCACACAACAGCAATTTTATTTATTTATTTTTACTAAAAAAACGTAGTTCTTTATGTATTTATGTATAGTGTGTATATTTAACCGTAAGTCTCGACTACATATATACCTTCCAACTGAAGAACTGAGGATCTTTGGTACCAGATTCATCGATTTTTTTGGAAGAATGAGATTGATCACCATGCCCTCAATGCCCTGTACGAGTCATAAATTAAGCTAAAACTTCTATGTAATTAACGAAACTGAGCAAAACTTCACTGATCGTAATGCAGTCTCTAGTCTTTACGTTGAATGATACAAGCTGTCTTTGATGCGTAATACTATTCTCCATCTTAACTTTAATCATTCCCATTATTTTAATAAATTAATATTATTTAAATAAAAGTAAGTTAAGATCAACTGGTATGAATAAAAATGATGTAATACAAAAAGAAGAATGGTATTTTCCTTTCTTTATTGCGGGCCAATTTATGAAAAACGTGACATCCAACTCTTTGTGTCATTTTGCATGCATGATTGTTTAATGGTTTGAAAGCGACAAACAGGCCAGGCCCATGTGTGTGACCTGACAAAGCAGCCCGTAATTGAGTGAATCGGGCCGCTGCTCGTAATTTCTTAGGCTTATTATCCTCATCAACGAAAACTCTATCTCTAGTTATTTTGGAGTGTTTTTTTATTTATTTTAAACTTAATTAATATGATTGATTGTATTATTTTTTTAATATAAAATAATTATTTTAACCAATCACATTAATAAAATATATAAGAAGTACATAAAAGTGACAGTATATAAAAAATCTCTAGATTATAATTTTTTTTATTATAAAGTAGATTTAATGTCTTATATAAAATTATATTAATTTATAAATTTATTTTTATAAAATCTTTTTGTGACTGTATTCATTTTTAAAATAAAAATTAAAAAATACAAAATATTTAACTTACCCCTTCCTTAAAATCTAAAAATTAAAAAAAAGAAGTGACGTTTTACAATTTTAACTATTTAATATTAAAAATAGAGTGAATTATTAACAAGAGTGATATAAAAATAGTAATTATTCAATATAATAAAAATATTAATTTTCTCTTAAAAGATTTATCAAAAGATGTATAGGATTGGATACACGATGAAATGGAATCTGGCATTATCTCTTCGCACGGCTTATGCTGTGCCAATATGGAGTTCGGCATCTATCTGATTTTATGATTATAATTTCTATAAAATCTCATATAAAATATATTAAATAATTTATTTTTTTAAAATTTTTAAATAATTAAAAATATATATGAATTTAGGTATTTATTTGATTTTATCATTATAATATTTTTAAAATCTTATATAAAATATAATAAATAATTTATTTTATTAAAATTTTAAAATAAGAATAATATTTTTAAAAAAATATTTTAATAATATTTTATTTTACTTTCATGTCTCTGTCATCAAATTTAGTAATTGGGTTAACGCGAGTGAAAGAGATTAGCTTGACATATTGATGTCGAGGCACGTATGCATTCAATGATTTTGTGTAAGCAAAATTCTATACACTATATTATTATCTTACTTGTATTTCATTAAGTAAAATGTGATACATTTACTACTATTGAATGATTATTTATTGTATGTTTCTTTATCATCAAATAGTAATAAATGCACCACATCATATATAGTAGAATAGGATGATAACGTGATGTATAGCATTACTCATCAATTAACTAGATTAACTAAGACTAATTTGAAATCAATATTAAATTGGTATAGTATTGACTTTCATAATTATTGATTAAACCGAACTAAACCGGTATATATATATTTATAATTTTTTTTATTATATTATATGCTAAATTGTTAATTAATATAACATATATTTATAATATTATAACATAAAATTAATCTTATAATTTATAATATAACATTTGATATAATATATAAATTTTAATCTTATAATATAAAATTAATATAATATAAAATTTTAATTTTAAACATAAACATTAATATTAACTTATTAATATAAACTTACATTTGAAATATATATATAATGCTTTTGGTATAATAAATAATAATATATATTCTTTTCGTAAATAAACGTTTACGTATATAATCATATATACCTATATAAAAAGTTTAGAACTTATATAAACTATAATTAAATTCAATATTTTTTTTTTTTTGAAAGTAAACATGTATATCTTCATTGAATATCAACAGAAACAATTAATCATTACAATACTTCTCCTTAAGGACCGTATTCATCACTTGTATAGGGCCTTCTTCTATCCAAACCTTTTCCTCTATACCAGTTAAAGCTAACTTTGCAAGAATATGAGCTATATTATTTGCTTCCCTAAACACAAACTTAACACTCCAACCAGTTTTATCAACAAGTATCTTCTTTGTGTCTTCTATCACAACTTCATAGTCTGTCAGAATTGTTTCATCACCATTCACTGTTGTCACCACTATTTGCGAGTCCCCTTCTAATACAACCTTTCCAAAGCTTAGTTCCAAACACAGAATTGCAGCTCTTCTGAGAGCCATAGCCTCTGCCATACAAACTGCACTCCAATTATCCACAACAGAGCACAAACAAGCCAGAATTTCCCCTTGATCATCCCTTGCAACAACCCCAATACCTATTTTCTGCATTTTCTCATCTATTGCTGCGTCCCAGTTCACTTTGATCTCCTTCCTCAAAGGCTTCTCCCATCTTGCAGACACCCTTCTAGATTTACTGCAGTTAACCCCCTCCTGGGTGGCATCTCAAATTTGCTTCCTTATATTCAACCTCCGCTTGCTTAGCAGCACTTATAACTTTTCTTGGCTCATCAAACTTGTTTTCAAAGATCCAAGAGTTTCGCCTTATCCATATCCTTCTTAAAATATAGGGTACTGCTTCCACTTCTTCCCTTCCCAGTTTCTGTTGCATTTCATTCCATAGCTCAGCAAAATCACTGATAT
Source organism: Carya cathayensis (assembly GCA_011037825.1). Taxonomy (NCBI): domain Eukaryota; kingdom Viridiplantae; phylum Streptophyta; class Magnoliopsida; order Fagales; family Juglandaceae; genus Carya; species Carya cathayensis. Next base: position 3,341,517 of record QGSO01000197.1, read on the forward strand.
TATTACTCTATTTTTTGACTGGGCTACCATCTTCTGCCCATACATCCGCAGCAGCAGGACACCTCTACACAGCATGAATAACTGTTTCAGCTTCATTCTCACAAAGAGGGCACATTTTTGAGTCAATAATCTATTTTTTTAACAGATTTACCTTAGTTGGCAATATATCATGTGCACCTTTCCATAAAAAGAACTTAACAACACCCTGCACCTTCATACTCTACACCTGCCTCCATATAGGAGCTAATTTGTTTCTGCTCGATGCTTCCCCTTCCATTCTCTTTACTCTTTCTATACCAAGATAATAGGTAGACTTTACTGAAAACCTACCATCTTTTGCTGGACCCCAAACCATTTTATCCTCCACCCCTCACGTGCTTAAAGGCATATGACAAATTATATCAGCTTCCTCCTTATCAAAAATATTATATAACCGAGCCCTATCCCAGGAAACAGTATCAGCCTCAATAAGTTGATCCACGCAAGCTTCCTTATGCAGAATCTTCACAGGGGATTGGACCATAAACGAGCTAGGAGCAGGCAACCACCTATCTTTCCATATTTTTATCTTCTTACCATCCCCTACCCTCCAGAAAATACCTTCTTTTAGAAGATCTATGGCCGACCATAAACTCCTCCAAATATAAGATGGAGCATAACCCAGTTTTGCTTCAGTTAATGGCAGCCCCCGAAAATACTTCTCTCTCATTAGTTGTGCCACCAAAAGGGAAGGAGTGTTAAACATTCTCCAACATTGCTTTGCTAACATTGCAACATTGAAAATTTCAATATCCCTAAACCCCAATCCTCCTTCCCTTTTTGAATCTCCCATTTTCTTCCAACTTTTCCATTGAACCTTGTTACCCTCCTGCTTATGCCCCCACCAAAATTTAGCCATCAGGGAAGACATCTCTTGGCAAATTCTTCTTGTAGCTTGAAAACATCATAGTGAATGTAGGGATAGCCTGGACCACAGCTTTCAAAAGAACTTCTTTCCCTGCTTGTGTCAGAAATAAATTCTTCCAATTATGCAACTTTGCCCAAACTCTTTCTTTGATAATTCTGAAAGAATTATACTTTGACCTACCAACCATAGCAGGTAAGCCAAGGTATTTCTCATAAGAACCACACACAGGACTCCTGCTGCCCTTTACACATCCTGTCTCACCGATTCTGAGTTTGGAGCTGAAAAAATGGTTGTCTTCTGCAATTAAGTTGCTGCCCTGAAGCCTTCCCATAGTTCCAGCAATCCATGTATTTTGTCCATTCACCCTTTTTGCTCTCCCAAAAATAACACAATCATCTGCAAACAACAGATGACTTACCCTTGTACCCCCTTTTGCAATAGCCACTCCTTGAATCTCACATCTGGTTTCAGCCTCATTAATCAGTTACTAAGGCCCTCAACACAAAGAATGAAAAGTAAGGGGAAATTGGATCCCCTTGTCTAATACCTCGTGTAGGCTTTATCACTCTACCAGGCTGTCCATTTACCATAACCGAATAGGTAACAGAGAGACACACTGCATCACCAGCCCAATCCACCTTTCCCCAAACCCCATCTTCCTCATGATATTTTCTAAAAAACTCCACTCAATCCTGTCATAAGCTTTTGCCATGTCTAACTTTAAAGCCATACTTCCCACCTTCCCCTTTTGCCTTGTCTTCATAGTATGCAAAGCTTCATATGCGATCATCACATTATCAGTTATCAATCTCCCTGGATGAAAGCACTTTGATTGTTGGAAATCAATAGAGGCAGCACTTTCTTAAGTCTGTTAGCCAAGACCTTGGAAATCAACTTGTATATAACATTACATAGACTAATTGGCCTAAATTCACTAGCCAAAGATGGATTCTTAACCTTTGGAATCAATGCTATGTATGTGTAATTAATCCCTCTCCCTAAACCTTCCTGACCATTTAGAAAACCCAGCACTGCCTTGCACACCTCTTCCCCTACTACACCCCAATATGCTTGAAAGAAACAAGCCCCATAGCCATCAGGCCCTGGGGATTTCAGTGCGCCATATGCTTTAAAGCATCATAACTTCTTCCTCAACATAAGGTCTCTGCAGATCTTCATTCATACAGGTGTAACCCTCGCCTAATATCCTCTCAACATTCATCAATAGCCTCCATGTGGATTAGAGAGCAAACATTTTCTGAAAATACAATAAAAGACCCCCTCCATCTCACTTGCTCAGTCACCACTCCTCACCTGATTTCCTTTATTCGGTTCTTTATTCTTCTCTGACTAGCACATGAATGAAAAACTTTGATTCTTTCCCCTTTTTGTACCAATTCCGCTTAGCCCTCTGCTTCCATTTTAAATCTTCTTGTGCAATAATAAACCCAAATCCCTTTGCAGAGATTTAATATCATGGCTTGTGAGGACCCTCATTCTCTTGTTCTTCCTTTAACCTTTCAGTTTTTTCTTTGATTAGCATCTCAGCATTTTGCCTCCTCTGAAAGCTCCAGTGAATTAACTCTCTCTGACACCTTGAAAGTTTCTGCTGCACCTGTCCCATTAGATTTTGCAAACTAACTCTTCTCTTCCATACATCTTCAATAACAGCCCCTCCATCTTCCTCAAGAGTCCACTTTGCCTCAAACCTGAAAATTCTTCTCCTCTTCTTGTTCAAGCCTTCCCCCTTATCCATACTCATTAATAATGCTTTATGGTCTGACTGCCTTGCTGTCAACACCTCCACCTCTCTATTTTTAAACAAGTCTGCCCACCAACAATTAGCCACTGCCCTGTCTAATTTTCCTTTGTGAAAGTCTGGTCTTCATGTCTATTACTCCAAGTGAACTTGCACCCCTTCCACCCGAGATCAAACAAACAGTTTTCTTCCAAAGCATGCCTAAACTCTCTCATCTAAGATTCTGGTCTAGGCCTGCCCCCTTCCTGTAACAGCCCGCTAATTCTTATCTCTGTACCATTTTCTTCCTTTTCTTTTCACTCATAGTAGACGGCAAGACAATCCGTTTTGGATTCTTTCCCGACAGCAATCACATCTCTCTCGTCTTTACCCTCATCTGGAATCACGCGTATAGATTATCTTTTCCGTAAATCACGTAATTTGTTCTTCACCGACAACTGTAAAATCATGAACAGTTTTATCCTAAGCGTTGTACCTCGATGGCGTATTCCGGATCTTATCCACCGAATTTCAAAGTATTAGATAAGCTTGTTTTTAAAGTAGCACAATTATAATATTTTATTGAGCTCTGAAAATATTATAATTGTGGATAATTATTTAGATTAAATATTTTATTTGTTTTAAGATATTAAGAGGTTTAATTTTACGTTGAAAATTCTTATTTAAATTTAAGTGTTTTATGCACTTTGATTAATTAATGATACTTTATCATTTTATATAATGATGAAGAAAATATTATTTTATAAACCTTAGTTTATAAAATAATATTCTATCTTAATTCTTCTCAGTGTAGTAATTAAGTGTTTTATTAATTTAAATGATTTTATCCTCTTCGATTAATTAACGGTACTTTATCATTTAATATAATGATGAAGAAATATTATTTTATAAATTTTAGTTTATAAAATAATATTCTACCTTAATTCATCGTAGTGTTTTATTTAAAGTGTTTATTTAAAATAAAACATTTAAGCTTTTTAATCAGTGTTTTAACTCACTGTTGGTTTATTTGAGGATCCCGAAATGTAGATTTGAAGCGATATACTCAGACCCTACCTTTTCTCTTCACTTTTTTTTTTTTCTTTTTTTTTTTTCTCTCCCTCTCTCTCTCTCTTGGCCGACGGATGGAGGAAGCAAACTCCATTGCCGTTCGGTTTGAAGCTCCAGCCGGCGCCACCTCCGGCCGCCGGACCCCACCTCCCACTCCGGCCTCATCCCCTCCCTCCGGCGAGTACAACCACGCCGGTGGTGTACTAAACCGACCTCTCATTCTCTCTCTTTCTCCCTTCAAAGATATGGGTCTCTAGGGGTTTTTCTCATTTTTGGACCACCATACACGGCCAAATCAACCACCAAGCACCACCATTGGACTCACCTCATCAAGGGCTTCCTCCCCATGTCTTTCTTTTTCCCAAACTCTCACTTTTTTCATATGGGTTTCTCAAAATTACATGTTCGGTTCCACCACCGTGCGCCGCCGTACACGGCCACCCGTGGTGTTTCACCACCACCATCTTGTTCCTCTCATCCTCATGAACCTCTCCAAGAAATTTCATGGCCAACGGAGTTTCGTAGAGCTCACACTCTCCTACACTCTCCAAGGCCAAAAATGGGTTCAAACGGCCGATCCGCCGCCGTTAGCCACCGTCCGACCACCACCTCGCTACCACAGCTTCACCACATGTTCATCTACCTATCCCTAGCTTGCCATGAAGTTCTATGAAATTTCGCTATCTCGCGTTTCCGCTCACCGTTCGGATTTACTGTTCACGGCGTGATGCCGCCGTGCTCCGTCACCTTTGACCACCACGAGGCGACCGTGAGTCTTCCAAGACCACGCCTAGCCTTTCTCAAGCCCAAACTACCACATTATGTGGTGGACAGCCACCGTACGCGGTGTTACCGCCACGTACGTTCCTCCGACGCATGTTCGTGACGAACAACGAGCGACGCACGGGTTATCCCGTTGATGGTATAACCCTCTATCTCTAGTTATTTTACGTTTAAAATAGTTAGTTGGTTGGTTTGTGAATTGTGTAGTTGTATTTGTGGAGTTCGTTGCGTAGTTGTGAAGCGAGTTTGTGTGTAGTTTGATTGTGATTTGTGGATGTGCTGTGGTTAGCGTAGATGATCGTGATGTGATAGGCGGTTTAAGAATAGTGTCGTATTTGTGTTGGCGAGGCCGGCGAGTGCGCTGAGGAGTGTGTCTAGAGGGTACGCATTATGTACTTGTGTATGATGATCGTGTGATGGACGTGATGAGTTTGTGCGAGAAGTACCGTACGGTACTGGTACGATGATGACTGAGCAGTGAGTTTGTATGTGAATGGAAGAGCACAGGTACTGACATCGTGATACGGAGGCGTGTACGAGTGGATGCGTAGAGTGTGACTATTGAGTGGATGATAAGTGTCCAAGCATGGTGTTAGTCGTGACGGCCTGTGTTGACTTGGCTAATTTGTGAGAATGTTTTTTGTTTGATTTATGACTGTTTAGTGCAAAGGTTTCTAGCATACTCTGGTATAGTGAACTCAGCCGTGGTGTGCAAGGCTAATGCATGAGTCGAAGTGAACAAGCTGAGTGTTCTCCAGCTGTGTGCATCCTCGTGTTCGGCTTTCATAAGACGATCAGGTAAGTTAGCTTACTACTATCAGTTACTGGTTGTATCGATCATCGCATCATGTAGTGTACTCCGTGTTGTATGGCGATGCATCGTGTGATGTGCATCGTGTTGATGAGTGTTGTAGCGAAGGAAGTACGCGTAGCGCGTACTCCGTGTCGCGTAGCGATGCACCGTGAGACGTGTATCGCAGTGATGGGTTTTGTAGTGTGAATGGAAGAGAGTTCACGTGAGTGTACTCTGTACTAGGTCGTGATACACCGGATGGCGTGTCACGAAGGGTTGGATGGCGTAGCAGAGAAGTGTGGAGCGTATGGTGTAGTGTTGGGAAACTGTATGACAGTGTCCCGAAGCAGTGATGATATGGATTATAGTCCGGGGTGACTGGTGTCATCTTGTGGTTGACTATGGCTAAGAGTATATGGATTGAGAAATGAGTTGTTTGTTTGGTTGTTATTAGATAATTTTAATGAACTTGTTTTAGTGCAAAGGCTTTCTGAAGTCAAATTATCTCTTCTGGGTATAGTGAAACCTCAAGTTGCCCGTGGTGTTGCAAGTGCTCATAAAATGACAATTGAGTTCAGAAGTGAAAATCTTAAGGACTTGAGTGTTCCTCTTCCAGCTGTTGTGCAGTTCCTCGTGTTTCGCGCTCTATTCTCATAGAACGCGACGATCGAGGTAAGTTAGCCTCTAACTTACTATCAGTTTATTGTGTATGTGTGATGGGTAAGGGAACTAAAATTTATGTATGTATGTTATCGTATATGCCATGTCATTACATGTTTATCTGTTACGTATAATACGTGGGGCCACAACAACTGTGGAGTACGTATTATATGTTATGTTACTTAAAATGCGTGGGGCCACAACAACTGTGGAGTACGTATTATATTTTATGTTACTTATAATGCGTGGGGCCACAACAACTGTGGAGTACGTATTATATTTATGTTACTTATAATGCGTGGGGCCACAACAACTGTGGAGTACGTATTATATTTTATGTTACTTATAATGCGTGGGGCCACAACAACTGTGGAGTACGTATTATATTTTATGTTACTTATAATGCGTGGGGCCACAACAACTGTGGAGTACGTATTATATTTTATGTTACTTATAATGCGTGGGCCACAACAACTGTGGAGTACGTATTATATTTTATGTTACTTATAATGCGTGGGGCCACAACAACTGTGGAGTACGTATTATATTTTATGTTACTTATAATGCGTGGGGCCACAACAACTGTGGAGCATACACTACGTGAGACACAGCAATTGTGACACGTAGAATACGTGGGGCCACAACAACTGTGGAGTACGTATTATGTTTTATGTTACTTGAATACGTGGGGCCACAACAACTGTGGAGTACGTATTAATGCACGTTATTAATCAAGACAATTGAATAATATTCCAAGTTTATGTTAAGTCCAGTTTCAGATCAAATACATGATAAGTCAAGTTTTAGATCAAGTCCATGTTATGTTATGCTCACGTATATGTTATGTTCATGTCATGTTATGTTCAAGTTTATGTTATTTTCAAGTTCTTATTTATGTTATGCATGTTTACGTTCATGCTATATTTCAAGTCCATGTTATGTTTCACTTCATGTTATGTTGTTTGTTCATGTTATGTTTTAAGCTTAAGTTCATGCCATGTTAAGTCAAGTTCAGTTCACGTTTAAGTTCTGGTTATGTCATGCTATATGTCAAGTTATGCTATGCTTATGTACGACTATACTTATGCATTTATGCTTTTACTGCCATGCATGCATCTTTAACCTGTGTGTGAGTTTTATGTTAACTTACTGAGATTTGTAATCAAATCTCACTGTGGTAGTCCCAACTACCATTCCCCCCGAATGGTAGATCTTGTTACAGGACCCAAAGGAGAATTGGAATCTGACCAACTGAATACGGTCGACTAGGCCACGGTGTGATGTTGATGATGGTATAGTATTTAACTTAGGTTAATACTTGTACTTTTGGAGTTGTATCTCAAGTATTCTTTTGATCACAACCATTTTGGACTAGTGTGGTGATCACGGCTTTTTAGTATGCCTTTATGTATGAAATATGTTTCAAGTATTTGGGATATTTTTAGTTTGGTGCATAGTATTGCTAAAGAAAAAAATTATCCGCTGCGAATATTGCATAATGCTAGATGCATGTTAGAAAAATTGCATCTTATATGTCATGAACGGGGGCAGGTAACCTTGTGTTGCATGTCTCGACGCTTCAAATGTCCGTTCAATCCCAAGCGGAATTTGGGGGCGTCACACTTCCTTTTCATCTTGGTAACACACTTCATTGAAATCTCCAATTGTGCACCATGGTACCTGACCAGATGGCTTTATTAGAGACAACAATTTCCACGTATCCCTTCTTCTATTCACCTCTGGATGACCATACAACCCTGTCAACAGCCACCTTTCATCCTTACCAATATAGGCACTAATATGATGTTGTGAAAAATTTACAATATCCACCTCCTCTTCATCTTTCCATAAAAGCACCAATCCCCCACTCCTACCAATTGCCTCAACAACAAAGCACCCATCCCATCCCATCCTACTTTTGATACCTTCAAAATTCTTAGCCATGAATTTAGTCTCAATAAGAAATACTACATCGGGTCTCTTTTCTTTCACCAAGTGGTGAAGATCCTGAACTGTCCGGGGGTTCCCAAGCCCCCGGCAGTTCCAACTTAATATTTTCATAACACTTGGCGGGGCTGACTATCAGCCTCCACCAATATCATAGATTCAGTTACAGAATTTTCAACTTCCCATTTCCTTCCTTTTTTCTCAACCCCCATCCTTCCCAGATCCAGATCAACAGTGCCTATGTTACGTTTATTGCTAGCACCCAATAAATCAGTTAAAGTGTTACCTGTTGTTCTTGCCCTCCTCTTCCATCTTCCTTTTGTAGTTTTAGTGCCAGTTTCTTCCACAACTAGGCCTTGCTCAGAAATCTCCTCCCTCCAGGTATCAGCTCCTTCTCGTGACTCTATCGAAGTAACTGGTTGCTGCATTTTAGGCCTCATCTCATCCTGATCTCGACTGACCTCATACTTCCCTCTTACCTCTCTGTCTCCCCGAATAGGCATTTCTTCAAACACCTTATTAACAATTTTCTCCTCTACACTCACCTTATTATTTTCTTCATAGAACTTCCCTCCCAAAAGAATTTCATCACTAACCCCCCCTTCCTTCCCCTTTAATCCTCCCCCCTCCTTATTTAAGATATCTATAATAGTAATATCATCCTGTCTTTCCCCACCCTTCTCTGTTGCAGCCTGTTGCTTCTCATTTTGGATTTCTTCCATTCGACGTCGAGGCTTATAGGTTGCTCGAAGCCACGTACCAAATTGAACACCACTCCCCTTTCCCCCAGCAACATGATCCTCCTTCCCCAAACAACCTTCCTCCCCATGACTAATGACACCACATTTAAAACAAAGCTTAGGAAGCTTCTCATATTTCAATGGTATCCATATTTTTTCCCCAAATAAACTCGTAGTTCGTCCCCTCGCCATTCTTCTTTTCAGATCAATTTCAATTTTGGCTCTCAAAAATTGACCCCATCCAAAACCATTCGCACTTACCTCCACTTCTCGAACATTGCCAATCGAGGCTCCAATCCGTTGTCCAACTTCAGCATTCATGCACGCTAGTGGCAGATTATACATCTGCACCCAGAATTCTTCCTTGTCAAATTGCATCAGTTGCGGGGATACGAAACCATCAAATGTTTTAAGCACTAGTAAGTGATTATCAAATAACCAGGACTTGCCTTCAAGAACTCTGTCTCTATCCTTCTGATTTCCAAAGGTAATTACAAATAGATTCAAATTAATCTCATGGAAATCAAACGAGCTTCCCGTTCGCCAGATCTTCCTCATTGTAGCCTGGATTACATCTTTATTTATCTTTCTCTTCGATAATAGCTTCCCTACCAAGCTGCGATTTCCTTCCTCCAATATCCTCCCTGTGACATCCGTATCCAGACTAATAACCTCGTTTTCTTCTTCCGTCAGCTTCAACTTCTCCCATTGTTTCTTCATGTCCTCCATCACACACTCCCACCGTTTGCAAGAACAAACGTGGATGCCAAACCTCTTCCTTACTCACTGAGTAAACTGAGACTCAGACTCCACCTAGGTCGTTATCTCCCTCTTCGCCTTTTCGGGGAAGACGACTAGAGAGAAAAAACGGTTAGAGGAGAGTTTTTTTTTTTGACTTCATATAATAAGTCGGTATAATTAAATTCAATATTATATACGTATATGTTAATTATTATAAAATAATATACTTATACTATAATATAAATAGACTAATAGTTTAGTTTATGTAAACATTACGATATTACTAACATAAATAATCTGGAAAAAATAAAACCAGACCAGATTGAAATTGGGACTTCCAATTGAAAAAATTGAAAGTTCCAATTTAGATAGTTAATCGATATTGGTTTTTAAATTTTTAAAACTAGTGTATACCTTTTCAATTTTAAAAAAATATACAAAATTAGAGCGGTTACACCCTTAATAATTTTAAATAAATTTATAAATTAATAATAATATCAAATTTACTTTACATTAAAAAATAATTTAAAACTTAATTTATTCTGTGAAATTGGCTAAAGCATTTAATAAAAAGAATCATTAATTTTATAAAACCCGCCATCTGCGTGTTTGTGATTTAGGAGTTTTGCTACATACAAGCATAGTTGCACACTAATCTGTGTACCAATACTGATTTATTCATACTTAAAATTTAAATTAACACTGTTTTCAATAAAATCTACTTTTTGACTAATCACATCACATTGGTGCACAGATTAGTGCACAATTGTGTTTGCAACTATATTTTTCCCTTGCAGAAAGACTCAGAATAAAGTTGCAAACTTCCGAATCTCATTTCTGGGTGCAGTTTATAAAAAGTTTTCCTACTCATAAGCCTTATACACCACATATTTTATATTTTTTATGTTTTTAAATTTTTTTAAATTAATTAAAATTTTTTACTTATTATCCATATACCAAATATTTAATAAAAGAAAAAAAATTAAAAAAAATGTGATGGGTGATGTATGGATTTTTGTTTAGAATGTTTCTTTTTTATTTGGGGCAGATCTAAAGGCGGTCCTTATTTTATTCTGCTTAGTCTTTTTTTTTTTTTTTATATTTCTTTAATCATTAAATAAAATAAATAAATAATTTTTTTTACTCAGCGGACACTGTAGCGGTGGGCGGCATTCAAGCTTTTCTGTTTTATTTGTGATAAGAGAGAAAATTTTACCTGCATTAAAGAAGGCAGGCAGGAAGCAGATCGGGCAACCAACTTTCTCTTCTTATAAGCTTTACCAAAAAGAAGTGGTGAATTTATTCATTGCCATGGAGAGCCACTTCACCCCAGAAATGGCAGGAAAAGTAATCAGATGCAAAGGTTATTCCCCTTTATCTCTCTCATCCTCTAATCTATTACTCAGTTTTTCTGTACGATATATATATATATATATTTATCTCTATTTTGGGCTGTTTGGATCTCTTATTAACAGAATCGTGTTTCTTTCTTTGCAATTCAAAAACAGCTGCAGTTTGTAGAAACCCGGGGGAGCCACTCATGATCGAGGAAATTGAAGTTGACCCACCTAAAGCTTGGGAGGTTCGGATCAAAATTATCTGCACATCCCTTTGTCACAGTGATCTTACCTTTTGGAAAATGAAGGTAAGCTCTCCAAGAAAAAAAATCCAGGTTCCCATTGGACTTTTTGAACGGAATTAACTCAACTGCACTATCCCCTCTAGGCACCCATTGGACTTTTTCCAAGAATTTTTGGGCACGAAGCTGTCGGGTAAATTGACTCTTCACTGAATATTCTTAATTCTCCTGTTCAGCTCATTAATTACTATATATCATCGTTCTGGGTTTGTTTATTTTTTTGGCTTGTTTTGGCTTTTGATTTGGTCATGCTTGTCTTGGGTAATAGTGTCGTTGAAAGTGTGGGAGAGCATGTAGAAGAGCTGATAAAGGGGGATCTAGTGTTGCCCGTGTTCCAACCAAACTGCAGGAAATGCAGGGATTGCATGTCGGAGAAGAGCAACGCCTGCTCGGTCTTTGGGAGAAACATCTCCCCCGACATGCCCAGGGATAGAACCAGCAGATTTAAGGATCTCAAGGGAGAAGTGTTGCACCATTTCGTTGGGGTTTCCAGCTTCTCCGAGTATACCGTGGTTGATGAAGCCCATGCCGTGAAAATTACTCCCGACATTCCTGTTGATAAAGCCTGCTTGCTTAGCTGCGGCGTCTCAACCGGTTAGTCTGTGGAAATCTCTACCTCCATTCTCCAGTTTTTTCCCCCTACTTTCTTTCATTTCTCCTTTCATCATTTTTGCCGAAGTATTGGGATAACTTTGGCCTGTTCTTGGTCGATTAAATAAAGAATTTGAAAGTAAGCAGTTGAAAAATGGAGTAGAAAAGGATGTAGACAACGGCACCATTAATATGTGCTTATGTTGGATTTGGGCGTTAAAAAAGTATTAAGAAATGCCCTGAACAGTAATAAAAAAGTAAGTAAAATGTAATAGTAGAATATTGAACAGGAATAAAAATCATGAATAGGAATAAAAAATTAAAAATTAAAAAAAATAATACAGAAGTATATTGAAATACTTTCACTTTTTAAACACGTAAGTACAGAGAATGTTGAGGGACTTTCACTCCCTAAACACTTAAGTACACTCGTGTGGGGATTATATCTGACATTTTTGGGGACATGCGCTCTGCCCTTTAAGTGCCCTAAAGTCCACTAATTCACGTGGTCAGTTGTGGTGAAATGTGAATGGGATTGCAGGGTTGGGATCAGCGTGGAAAGTGGCAGCGGTTGAAGAAGGATCCACAGTGGCTATCTTTGGGCTCGGTGCTGTTGGACTTGCGGTATGTAAATTGAACGCAGTGATCAGCCAGGCAGAGTGGGCCATGTTTCAAGTCCATTGCTGGCCTGATCGGCGCTTCTTTTTTTTCCTTCTCTTAGTCCATCCGGATCATTATAATATTTTAAAATATTTTATAAATAGTGATGAAATAGTTGAAATTAAGATATTTTATTACATTTTAAAAAATAAGAGAGAAAAAATTAGATAAAAATATTATAAATTTAAAATTTTCTTTAAATATTATTATTTTTATTTTGAAATTTAAACAAATTGTATTTTTTTTTTTGTGTTTTATTTAAAAGTTTGAGTAAGTTGTAATTATTAGATGATAAAATTGAAAATATTTTATGTTTGAGTGATATTTATAAATACTTTAGTATCCAAAAGGACTCTTATTATCTTTAATTGATGTAACATATTTTAAAATTTATACACGTGACTAAGAATAACCTAAGATAAAAAAGTAGCACTGTTCAAAATGCTCTCGAAATCAAGTAGACTCAAAAAGTTAAAATGACATAATACAAATAGTCAAAATCATTCACTTATTTACTGTTGGTTCCAAACTAATGGAAGTAAAACTAATTACTAACTCACAAATTACAATAAATCATTGGAAATTTTGATGAATTTTGGAAGCACAACTTGATAACAGGTTGCGGTGGGAGCAAGACTTCGCGGAGCTTCGAAGATTATAGGTGTGGACTTGAATCCTGAAAAATTCGAGATAGGTACGTAACTGTCTATTAACTTGAGGACCTCCCTTTCCTTTTATGGGGCGAAGGATTTTTTTTCTTTTAAGAGGATGTTTAGATAATGAGATGATGTGAAATAAGATAAGATAATTTTAGATGAAAGTTAGAAATTTGAATAAAATATTCTTAGAATATTATTTTTTAATATTATTATTATTTTAAATTTTAAAAAAATTAAATTATTTATTATATTTTATTTATAAATTTTAAAAAAATTATAACGATGAAATGAGATACGATGAATCGAGAGTTTCAATCCAAACGGATTCAATGCCCAAACGGATTCAATGCCATGGGTTGCCATTATATTTTAATTTTAACTATGCAGGAAAGAAATTTGGAGTCACTGATTTTGTCAACCCGGCTACCTGTACTGCAGAAAAGCCAGTCAGCGAGGTCAGAGTATTGAAACGATTATAGCAACTGCTTGGATTTCAAATACAGACACAATTATTTTAAATAAAATATAATTATCTTTTTAATTCAAAAAATAACGAAACCCATCAAGTTTATTTGCTCTCTCTGAGTTTGTAATCTGGTGAAACTGATGAAACAGGTAATCAAGGAGATGACTGATGGGGGTGCTGACTATTGCTTTGAGTGTATCGGGTTGGCATCATTAATGCAAGACGCTTTTAAAAGCAGCCGAGAGGTTCTCTGTCTCTCCCTTTCCTCGCCTTAATTTATGCATGGATGCATGCAATATGGATCCTTTCAATTTCGAGTCGTTTTGGTCTTCAGTGTGTTTAAAGAATGTTGTTGATTCGGTGGTTGGTTTTCTGAGGTCAGGGTTGGGGAAAGACGGTGATAATTGGTGTGGAGATGCATGGCTCGCCGTTGACCGTCAGTTCCTACGAGCTTCTGAGAGGCAAAAGTGTCGTCGGCTCATTCTTTGGAGGTCTCAAACCCAAATCCGACATTCCTCTCCTAATCAAGAAATACCTTGATAAGGTAATTATTACTAAAGGCAACATAATCTCGCTTATTTTATGCCGAATGCACTCTTATTTCATACTTTTTATGAGAAAAATAGTCTTTTTTAAAGTCCAAATATAACATTTTATGCTGTTGTAGAATGTAGTGTCAATGTTGAATACATATAATGAGGTACTATAATTAGTGTGTGTTTGTGTTGTAGGAGCTTAGTTTGGACGAGTTCATAACACACGAGTTGAGCTTCCAAGAAATTAACAAAGCCTTCGAATTGCTCCAAGCAGGGAAGAGCCTCCGCTGCATTATATGGATGGATCGCTAGATAATATCGCTACCTAACTATCTTTTGTATTAATAATATCTTATCAATTAGAAAAAATAAGAACCTGGTGATAATCAATATATGATTCGCTAGAGCCTTCATTGCATTATATGGATGGATCGCTAGACAATGTCGCTACCTTGCTATCTTTTGTATTAATAATATTTTATCAATTAGAAAAAAGAAGAAGCCGGTGATAATCAATATATGATTCATAATTTAAACCAAGATCACCCTTCATTTTGTTGCAATGATGATATTCTCTTAATAAATCAGATATACATTATTCTACCGAGATGTTTGATAATGCTATTGTATTAAAAAGTTGTAATTTTATTTATTTTAATATAATGTTTCATGCATAATCTTGATGTTCATATTATAATTTGAATAAAATAAAATTGAATTTTGAGAAGTTAATCAATAAAATTATGAATAAATACGTGATATTCATCCAAGGCGGTATTAAATTTGCAAAAAATCATTTATATATTGTAGTGTAGAAGATGATAAAAGATTGATAATTGAAATATTAATGAATTTGACACTGAACAAATTGGCGGAAACGAGGAAAAAGCATACAATATAAATGGAAGAAAGTCTAGTTTTAGAAACCTCAGGGGAAAACGTCAATAATAGGAAACTTCAGTGGATGAAAGTTTAATTAACGTATCCTTTAGATTTTTTTGTATCTGGGATTCTGGAGGGCCGAGCAAGGGTTTCATACTCAATCGCGCAAGACATGGACCAATTAGGTGAGCAACTATGCGAGGCGGCGAAGAGTGGCGCCGACACGAACGAGCTGAGAGTTCTGATCGATTCCGGAGCGGACGTGTCCTATTTCGACGGGCAAGGCCTCACTCCGCTCATGCATGCGTCCAAGCACGGCCACTCCCACGTTGTCAAGATCCTTCTCGAAGCCGGCGCGCCATGGAACGCCCTCTCCCCCTCCAACCTCTCCGCTGGCGATTTCGCTATGGAAGCTGGCCACCAGGAAGCTTTTGATACACTCCTCAATGCCGGTAAGGTGCTTTGCTTGCTTGTTTCGTGCTTCAATGTCATTCCCTCTTCATTCGTCTCTGTTCTGCCTTTCTCCGTTTTTTCTTTTTTACTTAATTGTCCGGATAATGTCGAGATATGACAACATTTTAATGCCATAGATGGATGTATGGTGTCGCAATCCAATTGCTGTTTTCTGAAGGCGTCGAGAAATGGTTCACTAAAATCTCTTGTAGGCTTGTAGCTGATACCATCGGTTAGTCACTAACAAGCGAGGATTATAAAACGTTACTGTGAAATAAAGGCAGTTCTTTATGTGCATTCTTCATTCTTGTTGTATGTACCCTTGATTACTACGTCTGTATGAATATTCAAAATTTCAAATGGATTTTAGTGACCGTAACTCCTCATGAAGCAAATATTCTTACTTCTTTGAACAATGGATATCCTTTGTTTCAACCAAAAATGGGTTTAATCTCTTCAATTAGGTCTGTATATGGAGCTAATGAGCTCAATGCATTTGATGGAGGGTACCTGATTTCGTTGGTGCGAGGATCTAATTACATTCGTGGGTGTGTGTATTTATATGCATATACTCATAAAAAATAAATTGATATGCATATAACTCTGTCAGGGATCCAGGCTGAATTGGTCCTCGGAACAATTGCAAGAACAGAAAATAAAAATGGTAATCTCGATGTAGATTACTTGGAAGATAGGGTTATTTTTAGTGAGGATAAGCTGATGGACTCTGACAGCAAGGCTGTCATGATGGCTTGGGAGAAACCTTTAATGGAGGCTCATGCCAAAGCAGTTTGCTCAGGAGGTGGCCACATTCTGAACATTGGATTCGGAATGGGTCTTGTGGATACTGCCATTCAGCAATATGTGCCGGTCAAGCACACTATTATTGAGGCTCACCCAGAAGTTTATGAACGAATGCTTCATACTGGTTGGGGTGAGAAGGATAATGTAAAGATAATATTTGGCCGTTGGCAAGATGTTCTTCCTCAACTCAAATCTTATGATGGTAACTCCGTGTTTTTTTCTATAATCAAATTAAACTATACATCTTTATGTTTTATTTTACACCCATGTGCATGCGTGCACACATACATAGCCACTTATGTATATCTAAGCATTTTATGTTAGAACCATATGTATAATTCCATTATATGACGGCTAACTCAAATGTTCTCTCTAGTAACTCCTACAATTAAAATATACATGAGAAAGTGGGATGGTAGTGTTTCTTATAGCCTGACAGCTATGATTAAAATGTATAGCCAGCATACATTTTTATCTCCACCAGCTAAGAGGTTCCCAAAATTTCAGTGAATTTAAGTTATAGCTATTTCCTTATACCAATTTATGATTGGTTTTCTGTACCAGGTAACAATTTTTTCAATTGACATTTATCTATGCCCAAATCTACATTCTAGCCTAACATCCATACTTGAAGAGGAAATTTATAAATGTTTATGTGCCGTGTGTAATACTGAATATGGGATTAAAGTGGAGGTGTTGCAGGAGGAGGTAATATTGAATAGAGCTTTTGATCTAGTGTTGGGGTGTAGTTACACTTACCTGTGCATGAGAGGTAAAAAGGGGGAAGGTAAAGAAGGGGGGGGTGTTGTTATGGAGCATACTTCAATGTATCTAAAGATTATTCTAACTAGGGCATGAAAATCTTGCACGAACTGATACAGTTCTTCATGTCTTGCATTTGAGCAGATTAATTCCACCTGCTTTCCAATCTGTAATGGCAATCTGGAAATCAGTTTTTTTAAGCTGGTGCATAAGCTTGTGCTGATAATATGATATGGTGGCTCTTTGATACGTTGGCTTTCAGGTATTTTCTTTGATACTTACGGAGAGTATTATGAAGACCTGAGAGAGTTCCACCAACATCTTCCTGCGTTGTTGAAGCCTGGGGGAATCTATTCATTCTTCAATGGCCTTTGCGGAGGTAATGCATTCTTCCATGTTGTCTACTGTCATTTAGTTTCTTTGGAACTGGAGAATTTGGGCTACTCCACGCAGTTAATTCCATTGCCTGTTAAAGATTGCTTAGGAGAAGAAGTTTGGGAAGGTGTGAAACAGAAATATTGGCAACTTGATACATATTATCTTCCTGTTTGCCAGTCAATACAAGATTCTGAATGATTCTTGATTTTGTTTTTTTAGAAGATATTTGGGGAAGTGCTGATAACAAGTTGCAAGTCAGTATCGTTTAATGCTAATATTATCCTGTGGTTTTTGAGTTTGTAGGGTTAGGATCCCGTAACGGAAAATCATAATAAAATTTTCTTCATATTGGACTATATATTGCCTCTTATTTTCACTGATTTGAGCCTGTGTTGGTAATGAAACTTTTTCTTTTTTGGACTGAAATTGGCAATGAAACTTTAACAAGGGGTTCTAGTATGTTAGAGATCCGAAGCTGTAGTGGAAACATAATTGGTACTTTCAGTTGTATGTCGTAGTCACCGTCGGGAGACGACCTCTACATCGAATATGAATGTTTAATTAGGCAAGTCACCTTTGCAGTTCAAGCAACTTTCTGGGGATGTTTACTCTGAAAGATGTGAGAAATTATTGACAGGAATGATTCAAATGAATGCCTATTAACACTATATTGTTTTTTTTTTTTTTCAATTTCAATCTCAACATTTTTAAACACCAAAATAACTTTTTTACCTCCAAAAAAACTATCTAATCATTTGCCTAAATTTCTGTGAAAAAAAAAAAAAAAAAAACAGAAAAACTGATACAACCTTCTCAAAAATCTTTAAAAAACTACAATTTTATCGAGAAGACTCTTCAATTTTATATATCCACTTTCACAAACTCGAAAAAAGAAAATCCCAAACAAGATGATAAGGTTCACATAATTCCCTTGGTCTCTTTAACGAGCATAACATATTCAACCTAACTGCAATAAAGCAGCAGCAACTGGTCTTCTCAGTTTTCCTTACCTGCTGGATTCCATTATAAAAGTAAAGATTTGGAATGATGCAAATTTCTCTTTCATTCCGTTGTGCTCATGAAAGAAATGTATAGGCATTCGTTTTCTCCTTCAATATGAGAATGGAACTCTTACAAAAATTGCAAATGTGATGTAGTAGATAGGATTATATTATAGGCAGAAAATTGCTGCATATTTAATATACATGCTTAGAGTTGTAGTCACAGAAATGGAAGGGGTCCCATGGTTTTCATTTTGGGGGAAGGAAGCAGATGATACCTTAATAGGTCGGCAGATGATACCTTTTTGGAAGACTAAAGGGGAAGCATTGTGAAGATGGTCTTGTAAAGGGATTTGAGTTAGTTGTACGGGAATCAAGGGGCTGCAGTTGGGGAGGTGTGTTCCATTCCAATTTGGGTTTGGTGTATTTAGGGTAGTTTTCCCGGGCTTTTGGGTAATTTGGGACACTCTATATGGGCTAGTGTTTTCTTGTATACCTCCAGTGTACTAGTGTTACTCCTATTGATATATATATATATAATATTTTTACTTGTCAAAAAAAAAAAAAAAAAAGGTCGGTAAATGCAATCAATTCTCGGCAATACAGATAGAGAAGACAGTACTACTTATCGTATAAAATCCATGACGACCAAAAATCAGTTGGGATGCCCAGTCATAATTACTGAGGCTATAATGGCATTCTGTTATCTGTATTGATTTTGTTTAAACTCTGAGAGGTCAATGAGTTTGAGCAAAATAGATGATCCCTGTGTTTCCCGTTCATAATAGCAGTTGGCAACAATAACTTTTACTGGGAAGTCGAAATCATAGAAGCAGTGAAGCGAATCCCTGTTTTACTTTCTTCGATTATATGAGCCATGATAGATAATGAGCAAGTTTTGTGAATATTAAGACATCTAGATTCAATTTTAAATCCAGAAGATTAAGGGCAATAACCTTGCACGGTTTTCTGTACAATTATTTTCCCCAGATTTCCTTATACAGATAGAGAGAATCTAATAGAGCAACCAATTCATTATGCTTATAGAGAGCATCTTGACCCTGTTGGCACTTCATTACCTGAGACTATCATGTCCAGGTGAAAGCAACCGGACTACGAACAGAGTGTGTCCCATCCGACCATTCCAATTGAGCGAAGCTGGTCGAACCAGATGGCATTGAAGTGGCAATGAACGTCACCGTGTAACTCTTCTTCTCATAGGCACCATTGAACGCCAGTGATTCTGGCTCAACCACAATCTTCACAGAGGGAACCTTTGATGGTGACACGACAACCTTATATGTAGCCGGTGTGCCAACATTAGTCAGTGTCCTAGTGTATTTAACTGTGCTTGAAACGCCAAGGCCACCACCTTTGCCTGAAGCTGTCGTTAGTGGAACAGCAAAAGATGGGTAATTAAGATCTCCCATGCTGTAGTTCTTGCTTGAATCACAGGTGAAGCCTCTGTTTGTAGCTTTCTTAATCTGATCTGAACTATATTTTAAGGCGCATAGGAAGCTTAGGTAGTCATCTACCGTGGCATCGTATACTAGGCCCGGATCAAGAGCAGCAACTGGATTCACATGTCCCGCGCCTAAGTCGAAAGGTGTTGATGCTATTCCAGAAGCAACATCTATTATGGTTTCCCCATTTTTGTATGCGGTGTAAGCTGTGGTCATGAGGGCAGACCTAATGGCTGCGGGGCTCCATTCAGGATGAGAAGCCTTGAGGAGGGCTGCTAACCCGCTAACATGCGGGCACGACATGGATGTACCAGAAATGATATTGAAGCTTACATGCCTGGTATCATTTTCCAGCCCTGTTGGTCCGGCTTTACCTGTCCACCCAGCTAGGATATTGACTCCTGGTGCTATAAGATCCGGCTTGAGTATTCCTGCAGTGAGCGGATTCGGACCTCTAGAACTGAATGCTGCAACCACCGGTGATGGTTGAACTCCTAAGTTTGTCTCTACTTTACCAATTGTAGCTGTGGGATCATGACCCGAGAGGATATAATTCTTTATGGCGTCACCGGCTTTCTGACCTACAGCTGCTGTAGGCAAAAGATGCGCATCTGCAACTAGCTCCTCCCCATAAGAATCTGTGTTAGCTAATATCATCCCCACGCCACCAGCATTTCTAACTACCAAACCCTTTTCCACTCTTGCATTTGATCCTCTATCACATACTACAACTTTCCCAGCAACTTTTTCTGGAATTAGTGTGTTACTCATGCACAGATGACCGTATGATTCGGTGCTTACATTGCTGGCATAAACAAGTGGTACTTGTGAATCAGGTAACGTTTTCCCGTTATAGAGTGATACACCAGTGTAACTCCTTCTGTTTCCAAGGTTAACAACTGCGGGAAAATCACGGTCCAAAGTTCCGGCACCCACAGTGGTTATCCATGGCGCTACATTGGTTAGACTTCCGGGATCAGGTCCACTATTTCCCGCCGAGCACGATACAATGATACCCTGGGCTGTTGCGTTGAAAGCTGCAGTGGCAATTATGTCATTGTAGTACTCGGATACCCCTCCCCCAATAGACATGGATATAACATGGACTCCGTCTTCGATGGCTTTGTCCATTGCTGCCACGATGTCGGTGCTGAAACACCCACCAAGCCAGCACACCTTGTATACGGCGATTCGGGCCTGTGTGGCCATACCACGAGCTGTCCCAGAAGCATAGCCAAAGAGGTTAGCTCCTGCAACGGCCGATCCAGCTGCTGTGGTTGAGGTGTGAGTTCCATGGCCATCATCATCCCTAGGTGATTTTGATTCCGTCTTTGGGTCAATTGATCCAATTGCAAGTTCATACCCTTTCGAGAAAAACCTTGCGCCAATAAGTTTGCGGTTGCAGCTCGATGACAAAAAGTTGGTCGCAACCTCACATCCACCTTTCCAGCCCCTCGGTACAGGCCCCATCCCTGTGTCGTCAAAACTCTTAAGCTCAGGCCATACACCTGTGTCGAACACTCCAACAATCACGTCGCTCTCTTGGTTGGACGTGGGAAAGAGAGGAGCCTCGGTGTTCTCTATTCCGAGGAACTCTGGCGTCCGAGTTGTGTGCAGCTCGTATCTCACTTCAGGCTGGACACTGAGGATTCCCGATTGCTGTTCAAGTGACTCGGCTTCCTCGACGGTTAGCACTGTGGAGAAGCCATGTATTGCGTTGTTGTAAGTGTAAAGCATCTCCGCCGAGTCCGATACGGATTTTAAAGATGCTGCATACCACTGAGAATGATCATTGAAGCTCGCTGGCATGCTCGTCTTGTCCATCCGAACTATGTAAGTCTGTTTTGTTTTCCTGCTTTGCTCTTCCGCCGCGGCGTACACGCAAGCAAAGATTACGAGCGTAAGAACCATATGTAGAAACCTGAAAGCCATAATCTTCATCCTCTCGCAGTGTCTTTGTGAGAGTGAGGTGGAGTTTCAGGCTATTCAGAGAGTATAGATGTTTGCCAATTTCTGTTTCCGAAATGCAATACGGAAATGAATATGAACATAGACGCGACAGGTCAAGACAAAGATGGGCTAGTCATGAATCATCCATTGAAAAATGGAAAACTCTTAATGCAAGCAGTTTGGGGACCAGCGGCGCACCAACCTTCCACCTGTACGTTAAATAAAACGGTTCATTTTATTTTAAGATAGGATTGACCGAATACGTAGACAGAAAGGATAATCTAGAAGCCACTCCTCCATTGCTCCTTTCTTGAAGACTTGCCCATAACAGACAAGGTGTGCTTTAACCAGAAAATGTGCTAAGCTTGTGAAGAAACAGAGGACAAGATTTTACATCGTCTTTAATTCTACGAAATCGTTCTAGGGTATGAGTAAAAAATCCCAGTTTAGCATTTACTTGGCATCTAAGGAGGACTGAAAGAGGAAGAAGAAAGTCATAGATTTGTATATATATTTTCCCCTTTTTAATTTTTTTTTTTTGGCTTAGAATTTTTGGGCTTTGTTGCGTTCACGTTTCTGGGCTCAATGGCATGATTTAAATTGAAAAAAAAAAATCAAAGAAATCTTCAGCTTTTGAATATCGTTCACACTGCTCTACCTCCAATTTTCCATTTTTCCTTTTTAGTTTTCTTATTTGGATTCTCCTGCTCTTGATGATTGAAGTAATGGGTATGAGATCTCACATTTTTCTTTTTCTAGACAGATATACTATTCAACCATTGCAGTTGATCAGCTTTGTGTGAATCTGGTTTGCTCTCTTACAAAAATTATTATTTTATGTAATTCTGATCCGTAGATGTCAAAAATTAATAAAGAAAAGTTGTATTTACAGTAGAAGATGGAAGAGAGAGTGAGAGAGAGAGAGAGGAGTTTTGGGATGCAGCAAGTATCACCCACAAACGACATATCTTAGGGTGGAAAGAGGAGTTTTGGGGGAGGGGAGATGGACGGAGGGAATCTGGGAAGCAATGGTCTTCTCTTCTCTTCTTTTTTTCTTTTTAAATAAAAATGACTCCGACAACAGCAGTCTACGTCGAATTGGTACACGGCTTCGTTCACAACTTGTCTGTACCTAGACGAACTCTTTCGGGGGAATCCTCTGTGGAACTGGTGTTTTCAAACTAAAAACTTTGCCAACGTGGGAGAAAAAGGTGGTTTGAGGGAGATTGAACCCGACGTGAATCGAACACGCAACCTTCTGATCTGGAGTCAGACGCGCTACCATTGCGCCACGGATCCACCTGTGATCAGTTGCTTCAATTAATCATGATATTTAATACGTCTACTTTAAATCCAATGCGGGGTAGTTTCGTAACGACACATCAGTTTGATTTTTCTGATATTCCCCGCTGGGCGGGAACTTTTCGTGGTCTTCACTTCACCCTCGTGCGTCAGTCCCCTCCCCAACTCCTTCTAATCCTTCTCTAGGGCGCGTTAGGGTTTTTTTTTTGGGTCTAGCTTCCACGAAGAGCTCAAGTTTTTTACTCTTCCTGATCTGATCTATTGCTGCGATTCCATATCTCTTTGCCTCGTTTGTTGCAAATGCACCGAGTTGTTCAGAAATGAACGGAACTTGTTTGGAGTTCGAAAAACCTATTCGAGACGCCATTTCCAGAATTCGATTCGCTCCCTACTCTAACCATCTCCTTATTTCTTCTTGGGACTCCGTGAGTGTTTTAATTTTTAGTTCTTGTTTTAGGTTTTGTATGTAATGCTGTTTGCGTCTGAAGTAACTGGGAATTTCTGACGCAGAGTCTGAGATTGTACGATGTGGATGGGTCTGTGCTCAGACTAGAAGCTCGGTCCGAAGCCGCGCCTCTTGATTGTTGTTTCCAGAATGAATCTGTTGCTTTCAGTGCTGGCTCTGATGGATTCGTTAGAAGGTTAAGACAACTCTACCCTCAATTTGAGGCTTTCCTTAGTTTCGAATTTACGTCGTATCCTTTCCGGTATAACAAAATACGAACTAATTAACTTCTTTCTAATGGGTTATTGCGGGGTATATGCTATTTACAATTCCGTAACGCATTGAATTGATTAATGATCGCTTTTGTAGAGATAGGCATTATGAATGTTTTTCAGCTTATTTATTTTACGTTTTTTTTTATTAAAAAAAATGTCTTAGCATTTGATGGATTTTTTTTTTGTAATAATTATTAGGAATGTTATGCTGACTCATTATGGAAAATTTCGACCTTAGGTATGACTTGCATTTGGGAACTACCGCTACAATTGGAAATCACGATGATATAGCAACGAGCATTGGATATTCTGATGAAACGAGTAAGCAATTATTAGCACCTCAGTTATTAAGTTTTAATTATATTGGAACTGAATTATAACCTTAAATTATTTTTCAGCTACCGTTTTAGGTTGCCAAAAGTCTTGGAAAAACATACCATGTTGTGAGGAGGCTATTTAGTCATTGGTAAATAAAGTTTCTTTACTGGTATCCGGAAGACTTATCTGTTTACATGATTTCGTGGTAGTTATGTATGACCTATGGCCTTAGTTCTTTTATTAGAACATAGAATATAGAATTTTATTCAATCTCAAAAAGTGGTGAAATCCAAGCGCATAGAGAGCATACAATAGATACACCTTAGCATTAGAAGGAAAAAGAAAAAGAAAATTCTGATTTTGAAGATCAGTATCACAAATATGAGCGACCACACAACGATAAGTAAATCTCTACCATTGAGCAGAAACTCCATCACTGGATGGTCTCCGAGACCAAAAGTGGTAAGCTAGTCATGGTGTTAAGATATAAATTAAATAATAAAATCGACATATTTTCATTAATTTAAGCTTTTGAGGCAAGTGATAATTTTACAGTTAGTGGTGTACATGTTGACTTGACTGGGATGTTATCTGATGAAACCTTCCAAAACATTAGTTAATAACTTAAGAATACTTTACTTGTGACTGTAAAGTAGTAGCTTTCAGTCCATGCTTAATTCTATTTTTGGGAATATAATGGCAACGATGTAGGGTAATGGGTGGTTTGGTTGTGGGACACGAAAAATGCTGTAGCATTTAGATCTGTCACTCCCATGGCATTTCTGAACAAGAGTGATTCCTTCTTTGTTATAGGTCAAGTAATCTCTGCTGGTTTGGATAAGGAGATAGTATTCTGGGACACTCGCATGGCAGAGGCTGTTGCATACCTGAGAAATCTTGGTGCGGAGGTGGAATCGATGTCACTCTCTGGGTCTAATCTGATGGTAGCCATTGGAGCATCCATATATATGTATGACTTGCGTAATTTAGACAAACCGGCTCAGTCAGAAGACTCACACGTGGGCATTCAAATTAGATGTATCAGCGCAAGTCCTTATTCTAAAGGTATCGTTAACAGAAATTAGCTTTGCGTTGTAAACCATGTAGTTGTTAACTTGTTACAGTGGCCTGAGACTGCTTCCGTGGTAAGCAATATCAGTATAAAAAATACTAAATATTGCTTAATTATCTGTACTAATTGAATATCTCCACCTTATATCCTTATTTATGATAAAATCTCAGGGATTTACATTTTCTAAGGATACCAAGTTTCATGGATTTACGTAGTCTAAAGTAGGATTGTTTCTTGCAGGATATGCGGTTGGATCGGTGGATGGACGAGTAGCAGTGGAGATTTGCCATCCATCCAATCCAAACGACATTAGGTCAGTTTTAGTCTTTTAGATTATAACGCTTCAGTTCTGTGGATCGTGTGCTTTTTTTTTTAATATCTTGAGGGAAGGACTTCATATTTATTTGTTATTTATTCCTCAGAGCAGATGATGAACTTGCTTAGCTTGCTTTTCAAATTCAGAAAGTTAATGCAGTTCCCTTTGGGGTACAATTTTTTATTCTTAAACTCTGCCTGTAGTAAATAAAATTCTCTTTCTTCAAAATGTGAGATCTTATCATGAGTATTGGTCTCACTTCCTCAAAATGTGAGGGAGTAAATTGATCATCGGATGTCAATCTGAGTTGTACATGCAAAACTTGACAAGAATAATGGTCAAATGCACCAGACTTATATGTCATATTCTGAAGTGAAATTGAACTGAACTTTCTAGTATTCAGTTCTAATGTACTATTGGCGTTCTACTTATATAAGAAAAAATGTACTATTGGCATTCTAATGGACCATAATCTCATTAACTTATTGAACCCCAGAATTCTATCTATGCTCTGTATACCCTGGACTTAAGATTTGATTGTTATGACATGGGTTTACTTTCAGATCTCAACAGTTAGTGCTTTTCCTTTTGTTCGTTAGATGGTTCTCTTGTGTAATTCCGGTTTCTGGGTTAACACTGTCTTTACCTATTAATAAAGTTTATCTCACTTATCAAATAAAAAAAGATCTCAGCACTTATCTTAAAGCTCTTGGTCAAATCAATTTCTTTTCTTGAATCAAAAAACTTTTGGACGTTGTAGCATATATATAGGCTCATACTTTTCTGACAAAATGCTGATTTAAATCTTCCTACAGATACATGTTCCGTTGTCATCCAAAATCAAAGGATGGAAGATATCATCTTGCATCGGTGAATGACATTGTTTTCAATCCACTGTAGGTATATTCCTATCTCTAGCTTACTATCTAGTGTGTAAAATACTAATTTTCTATTTTCCTTGTAGCATCTGTGGTGCTTTTGTCACAGGTGATAATGAGGGTTATGTTACTGCATGGGATGTTCGAAGCAGGAGAAGAATCTTTGAGGTATTACTTCAACTCAAATAGGACTTTCCATATACTTTGATGTGCAATGCATGATGAATCCATGGTAATGAAACGGTGAGATGGATCCTGTCAGGGACCCACTCTATATGATAAGTTTCATTTGTAAACTTCGTACAGGTTTTATGGCATTATGCCTTCAAGTTGCAAATAAGCAAGTGGATATCTTTTCTCTCTTTTGAGGGGGAGAACTCTGCGTCTCTTCCTACTTGCATGCATGAAAGATGCTGGTTTCTTCTCAATATAGATATACCTGCTTTGATCCCGATAGTCTGTCCTGAGTCAATAAATATTTTTATATCACTCTAATCCTGATTTACTTTTAGTTGCCTAGGTACCAAAATAGTGTGGCATCCTTGTCGTACAACCATGAGGGACAACTTTTGGCTGTTGCATCAAGCTACACATACCAAGAAGCTAAAGAAATGTTGGTTTTTCTTCTATGAACATATGCTGTTTAATTTTGCTCAATTTTATCTTTCTGAAAACTCAGAACATAGCAACATACACTTTATTTTTTGTCATTTTTGAGGTGGGTATTAAATCTGTTGCTTGAAACACTTGCATGATTGTGTTGATGTCTTACTATTCTCGACAAGTCATGAAGCATTTACAGATTAAAAAGTCAAGTCTTCGATGATGAGCTGTGAAGAAGTGGGTGAAGAGTGAAAATTGTGGGGAAAAAGTGAGTATGCAGAGAAGGGTTTGGTAAATATCGTGTGGGGGTATATTTGATGCAGTGTGCAAATATTTCTGTTACTTCCATGCTGAGGCTGCACATTCTGATGTGTGTAATTGGCATTAGCCATATAATCTTTCTCTGCCTTTCTTAATATACATCTCTTTTGCTGATGTCATTTAGTTTCTTTGAACATAAAAACCTTCATCAAATCGAGTTTCTTTATATTCTATGTTTGGTATGTTTTTATTTATTTTTTTATTTATCATAATTCCATAACTGCTATTATTTCGGATCATCTCCTGGGTGTCCACCCACCTGATCCATGGAGCTTTACTCTTTATAACCGCCTATAGTATGGCAGCGTGATTTAATTGGCAAATGTATTTAGGGTAACATATCAACATGAAAACATTGCGGTTGTATTGCAGCATTAAGGGCTTAATACTTTTCATGTGCACTTTGGCTGTAACAGAGAAGAGCACCCTCAAATATTCATACACGGAATTGATGACAGCTACATTAGATCAATGTCTGCCGGAAGTTCGAGTAGGAATTGACTGTACAAGGTATTATGCAGGTGATGACCAATATCCATACAGATTTGTTTGACTTTATATCTACCTTTGTATGTTAGTATGTTAAAGATGCTCCATAACTTGCTCGTCAACATACCTAATCGTCTCATGGTCCCTGCATCATGATCCTGCAACCGATGTTCCGAATCTGTTCAGACTCATGTAGGATGCACGGATTGATAGCTTTTTCATGTTAAAAAAACCATCCGCGAGGTTTTTTAGTTTTCCAATTTTCAAAGCCTCTCCACCTAAAGAAAAAAATGAAGCGAAAAAAAACCGGAAAAACAGAGGCCTTGGAACCCCTTGCTACATTGGCTAAAGTTGATTCACCTTATCGGATTATCTCTTATATTTACTTGATATTTCAGATGAGCCACATTGGTCTGTGTCAGACTGACTTCATATGTACTGGACCCCGGAGTTGTAACTTGCACGACCAAGTGGGGGGCCTAGAAATGTTACACCTGTCACTGACCTTGGTGGGATCGTTTTCGAGATGCTAATCCATAGCAGAAGAAAGAAAGGCACGTTGCTGTAAAAGTAGGAATTGCATATGTTGTAGAATACTAGAATGTTGTTTAATTGGATGTGTAACATTCCTGTAGAAGATATCAATTCGTTGGATTTCCCATTTAGCTCTAATTTATAGCCTCTACTACTTAGATGTCATCTGTACAAGAGCATACACCTTTGTGATGATCAAATCGTATGATCGAGAAAGAGGATCCTGAGATTTCTACAATAACGCAGGGTATTTTTCTTTTTTTGGGAACTTTATTAATCCCAGTAAACTGAATATTATAAACTCCGTGGCTTAGATATTGATTAAAAACCAAAACAAAAGAGTTAATTGTTGCAAATTGTCGCTGAGAAAAAGAAGAGGAATAACATATTAAAAGTTTTTTTTCCCCTTTCAAGCAAGAGCAGCTTTTACACACACCACCCCCCCCCCCAATATATAGCAAGATGGTTTAAAAATGCCAATTTTATAAAACATGGGTCGAAGGTTCAAAACAACGATAATTCATGTCACGGCTACGTGCAGGAGAGAGGGAGAGAGACTGCAGGTTCGGGTTGGAGCGGTTGGGCAATAGCAGCATGTCTTCTTATTTGCCTTCTCTGTCTTTGATAAATCTGACGGCGTCATTGTTTGATTACGAACCAAAGATCCATGACCACACGACGACGACATTCTCTAGCTGCGAACTAGAGACCCACGGCTGCATGACGTTCTCTGGTACCGACTGAATTTTAGTTCAATTTTGGTTGGTTAATTTATCTGTTGCTTTTGTTTGATTTGACATTGTGGATAATTTGTCATTATTTGATTTAGTTTGGTATGGAAAATGCGGCAGTTTGACAGAATTATATTGTGGTCACCAATTTAATTGCTGTTTGAGAGCTAAGAAGATGCTGATTTCCAGCCCGAATAATGATAGAATTACTATTATATTATTACTCTTTTACTTCTTAAAATAAAAAAATTTTATTTTAATTATTAAAGAAGTAATTATGAGTGAAATTGTATTTTTTTTTATTTCTTTTAATAATTAAATATGTTAAAAAATACTTCAAATAAAATAATAATAAAACAAAATTTTCAAATACAATAGAAAATAATAAATGAATAATAAAAAAATAATAAATATACCATTACCCTTCTATCCTTGTCCGTCCAACGGTATGATGGGGACAGACAACTTTTCTTTAGGGGCGGGGTGGCGTGGGCCTCCCGATGTGCCTGGATGGGCAAAAAGGGCTTCAATTCGCCCATATAGGACGTATATCAATCCTTACTACAAATAAAACAACAAATGCAGATGATGACCAGGCCCATCGAGGCAGCCCCAACGTGTGCATCTAGAATTTAGAGTCCTCCTCCCTCGTTGAACCTAATAAAAAATTTAAATAAAAATTTTATGTATAATTACTTTGAGTATTTTTTATAGAAAAAATATATTTATCATCTTATTTTTCATCATCCTTTCATCATGTCATAATGTGACTTTACAAGAATTTAGATGATGAGTATCATTACTCAGTAGAGTGTGTAAGAAGTAAATAAAAGTGATTATATATAACATCTAAAATATCACAATTTCCAGAAATGATATATGTTGTGTAGAAGCGTTTTGTATTTATTTTAAAAAATATAAATAAATATAAAATTTACATAAGTAAATTAATATTTTAATAATTAATTCTATTTTTTTTAAATATACAACACTTACCTAATTTCATAACTGTTATTTAACCTCACTCACTCGTAAAATAAAGAAGACAACACAATAATATGGACGTGGCAACCTTTATAAATTGAATTCTATATTCATCTATTAAATAGAAGTGCACGTGGACATTTTCCATCCCAGTTTGTAATGGCTGTCGCTAGGTGTGATAATCGGCCAGTCCGGACCGGATTGGTACTGGTCCAGTCGGTCTTGGTCTGGATTTTAGTGGATAGAGTCATTCGGTTCGGTCCACGGTGCAGGGGTTTTTCACCCCGATTCGGACCGGACCGGACCAAATGAAATTTAATTTTTTTTTTATTTTATAATTTATATATATTGATTATATAATAATTGTATATAATTAATTCTAGAATTTTCATTTAACCTAATTCTATCACTTACTCGCCATTAAGTAATTATTAACTAATACTATTATTTATAATTTAATACTAATACTAATATTTATATTAAATTACTAATACTAATAGAGTAATAGTCTAGACTCTAGACTCTAATATGGTATAAAAATAAAATAAATACTAATAGTCTAATATAGACTATAGTTATACAACTTATACTAATATAGACTATAGTTATAACTTATACTAAATACTAAGTGGGTAGTCTATAACTAATATTACTAATATATAACTATACGATATTACTAATAGTCTAATACTAATACTATTATATAGTTATATTAATTATAATAAGTAATCACTATAAGTCTATAACTATATATATTTAGTATTAAAGTATTGTTATATTCTTTGATGTATTACTAATACTATTAGGTCTTAAGAGTTATGGTATAAATTATAATATATATATAATTTTATACTAATACTAATATTTATACTAAATTACTAATACTAATAATCTAGATTCTAATATGGTATAAAAATAAAATAAATACTAATAGTTTAATATAGACTATAGACTATAGTTATACAACTTATACTTATACTAATAATTAATATAGTTATAACTTACACTAAATCACTAATACACTATAACTAATATTACTAATATATAGCTATACTATATTACGAGTAGTCTAATAGTCTAATACTAATACTATTATATAGTTATACTAATTACAATAACTAATCACTATAAGTCTATACCTATATATATTTAGTATTAAAGTATTATTATATTATTTAATGTATTACTAATACTATTAAGTATTAAGAGTTAGGGTATAAATTATAATATATGTATAATTTTATAATATTTAATATATATTCCATAATGTATTTGTATCAATGTATAATATATAATAACACTATAATAGTATAATTAATAATATATAGTATTAGTCTATATTAATATATTATAAGAGTTAAAGGATTATAGCATAATATAATTAATATTATATCTATGTATAATAGTATAGTATTAATATCACTATAAGTCTATAACTATATATACCTAATAAGCTTATAGGCTAATACAATGATTTATTAATCATTTACCTAATACAATGATTTATTAATGATACTAAATATACAAAATGTAAAAACTTAAAAGTTTAATATATTGAAAAATTGAAAATTTTCATAGATTCATAGAATCATAAAATATAATATATTGAGTCATTGACATACTCTAAGTTAGTAACAAATTAGCAATTAACATTTAACATCATAAATATAATTATCATTAATTATTTTTTTAATGAGTTAATTAAATAATCCACATTAAATAGTTTATTTAATTTTAATTTTACTAATTAAAATTATTTATTAAATTAATTTATGTGCCAAAAAAATAAAAAAATCACACATGTGTGACACATGTGAGTTGCTTTCCCAAAAACGGTACCGTTTTAGTCACTGTAGACAAAAAAAAATAATTGGGTTTCATGAAATGACGTAATTTTTTTTTTTCAATTTAATGCCCCTAAAACGGCACCGTTTGGATCCAATTTCGAACCAAACGGCGCCGTTTTGTTCAGTATATTTAAGTCTTCTTAAAGCCCCCCCTCCCCCCGCGGATTCACTTTCCCTATTCTCCCCATCCCCTCCCGCGTGAGAAACCCTAGGTCCACTCCCCTCTGTCGCAATCCCCCCCCCCTTGCGGCCTTGCCCTTCCGTCGTAGACTCGCAGCAGGAAGTTTAATTACTTGAGTGTTTATTCTTTGGTACCCTCTCTCTCTCTCTCGCTCTCTCTGTGATAAATTTTGTTTGTTATTGTTTGTTATCTTGATTAATTTATTTTGATCTTAAGTATTTGTAATTTGTACTTCTATTTAGAAGAAAATGAAACACCTTTTTTTTTCCCATTTTGTTCCAAATAGATATCATTTGAGTTGGCTAGGGAAATCAAGTCTACTAGTGAATTTGTGGTGGTCACTGGTTTCATTATTTTCTAGGAGATGAAAATATCTTTTACAAAGGATTTTTTTTTATATTTCTGTATCATTATATGGTCCGAATCTAAAAGAAATATTAGGGTTGGTCTGAATCTGAAAAAAAAAATAATTAATGAAATAATATGTTCAATTGTTCATATGTTCATGAATAATATGTTCATATGTTCAATGAATAATTAAAAAAAAGAATACCGTATAGGTTCATTTGTGACATGGGAGTTTCAACCTTTAGGTTTTTTATTAATCATTTGATTTGATTGGACTACATTTTTTGTTGTCACAATGCTTTTCATCTGCAACGAATTGACCACCTACTTAATTTGGATAGCCAAAAGTTGTAGACAAATAATTTAATATTTCTGTTCAACTTGTCAAAATGGGTTGCATACTTATTAATTTATTTATTTATAGAGTTGATCTGACACATTCATAATAATGCATATTCTCATATAGAAATGATAGGGGTGTTGTTTTGCAAAGGTATGTCTTTTTAGTCATTTTTAACATTCCCAACTTTTGGTACATGCAAATATTTTTGGCTTAACCCAAACATTTTTGGAAGAACATAATTTATTTCCAAACTATGTTGGAAGCCAAATTTTCTTCCACTCATTTTAATTTAGAATGACAAAAGTCTATTAAACACATAATTAGTATATATATTTTTTAATAATTAAAGCTAAAATTGACATGTGCCTGCCCCTTAATTAAAAAAAAAACATGCATTTCTTATATGCTCACAAAACAGTTGACAATTTGTCCATATTGCTTTAAGAAGATTTTCTCAACTCGTGGATTTAGAGGAAAACCTTTTTCTATTTAAAATAAAAGCTTTTAATAAGTCCAGTGAGCAATTTTGGATGGAATGGCAAGAGACAATTAACATGAGAAAGAATATTATTTTAGCTAATTTAAGCTAAAGTTCATAAATTCCAATGTTAAAACTTTGTACAAGGTAGTAACATTTGTCAAATTATAAACATAGACAGCCACGTACGGATTGTGACAATGAAAAGTCCAATCAAAACGCAATTAGCTTGATAGGTCCTTATAAATATCATTTCTAATCTGTCATGCATTATTTTAGCTTTTTTTTAAAGGGTTTTGTTATTCATAAGTTCGCATATTATACATCATTTTTTTTTGTTTCTTTTTATACATCATAAAAAGAAAGAAATTGAGCAATATTGTGAATCTGTAATGTACAAATCTATTTTTGTTTTTGTTTTTTTTTTATATTTTATTTTTTTATTTTAAATTTCTACCTATTGGCTATTATCATTATGAGACAACAAATCTATGTTTTTTTGTTTTTCTTGTGAATTTAAGTTAAGTCTCTCCATTTTTCTAGATGGAGTCTTCTACAAATGATATGCAAGAGTCAACACAAGACATTCATCCACCTCCACCCCCATCCAATGTAAGTAATAAATCAGTTGGTGGGTCACAAAGTGGTAGAGTTAGGTCAATGGTTTGGGATCACTTTACAAAAATACCAAAAGGTGATCCCACTAAACCTAGGGCTACTTACAATTATTGTGGTGTTTTGTATGCATGTGATACGAAGACCAACGATACGAAATCCATGAAGTTTCACATTGAGAAGTAATGTAAAAAATTTCTGTTTAATAAAACGGATGATTCCCAGACGACTCTAAGTTAGAAGATGGATGGAGGAAGTAGTAGTAGGAGACTTTTGCCCATTTCATTTAGTGTTGAGGCTTTCCGACAAGACTTAGCAGAGATGATTCTTCTTAATGAGTTGCCTTTTAGGCATGCTGAAGGAGAGGGTTTCAGGAAGTTTATGTTTGCGGTTTGCCCTAAGTGGGTAGGGATTTCAACCCGTATGACGGTTGCTTTAGTTTGTTTTTGAAGGAAAAACAAAAGTAGAAAAATGCTCTTCGAGAGCAGTGAATTTCCCTGACTACGGATACATGGACATCTATGCAAAACCTAAACTATATGTGTTTGATAGCACATTTTATTGATGATGACTGAAAATTACATAAGATGATTCTTTCATTTTCTTTGGTTGAAAATCACAAAGGTTATATACTTGGTAAGGGTATAGAGATGTGTTTGCATGATTGAGGGCAACCAAAAATACTTGTAATCACTTTTGATAATGCAAGTTATAATAATGAGGTTGTTTCTGTTTTGAAAAAAAAAACCACGTATAGGAGAGACACAATTTTGGAACTGAATTATTACATGTTCGATGTTGTGCCCACATTTTGAATTTAATCGTTCGTGAATGGTTAAAAGAATATGATGAGTCTATTGTGAAAGTGAGGGGTGTTGTGAAATATGTTAAATCCTCCCCTTAAAGGTGGAGTATATTTAAGAAATGTGTGGGTTTGGAAGATATTCAATCCAAAAGCCAAGTTTGCTTAGATGTACTGACTAGGTGGAATTCTACATATCTTATGTTGGAGAGGGCTTCAAAATTTAGAAAGGTTTTTGAGAGATTGGAGGAAGAAGATCCGTGTTTCTTTGGTAGTATTTAAGATGATGATGATGACAATGTTGATGATGAATATGTGGTGAATAGAAGAAAGTCGAGGAAGTTAGGGCCTCCCAATGCATCCGATTGTGAGAAGGTGAAGTTATTTGTGAGGTTTTTTCAATTATTTCACAATGCAACGTTACGCTTCTTGAGGGATGTATATATAACTTGCAATATTTTTTTCTCAGAGTTGATTGGTATTAAAGATGCTATTAACATAGAGTGTGAAGAACGAAACCCTGTGGTGGAATTAATGGCCGCAAATATGTTGAAAAAGTTTGAAAAGTATTTGGACAATTTGAAAAATCAGAATATGTTGTTGTATGTTGGGGTTCTTCTTGATCCTCGCTTCAAGATTCGATATCTTGATTTTGGTTTGGGACAAATTTATGCACATGATTCTACAAAAAAAAAATTGATTTTAGTTGGAGGATGAGAAATGCATTTATTCGCATTTATGAGGCATACAGGGAAAATGAAGAAGGGAGTTCTCCTCAGCGCACAAGTTTCCCACATGAAGATGTAGGCCCTTCAGCTGACAAGAATGAGAGTAGAAAGGCACAATTGATGGCACAATTTAAGCAACAATTACAGTCAGAAGAATGAGAGTAGAAAGGCACAATTGATGGCACAATTTAAGCAACAATTACAGTCAGAAGAAAGTTTGGAAAGTAAATCAGAGGTTGATAGATATCTAGCTGAAAGATGTGAGGATCAAGATGATAATTTTGACATTCTAAATTGGTAGAAGGTGAATTCAGTTAGATATCGTGTACTTTCAAAGGTTGCACGCGATGTACTTATAATACCGGTATCTACTGTGGTCTTTGAATCTACATTTAGCACTGCTGGTCGTGTGCTTTACCCTTTCAGAAGTAGTTTAAATCCAATGAGTGTTGAGGGTCTCATATGTGCACAAAATTGGCTTCGTTCTCCTTCTACTCCAATAAACCTTAGGACTTTAATGGATGAAGTGGAGGAATTTGAGAAGCAATTGGGTATGGGTATGTAATGCATTTATTTTGTTGTTTATTTTTTTTTTATAATATATGTTGTGTAACTTTATTTAACTTGTTTTGTTTTAAATTCTTAGGGGAATTTGCTGATTTTGTGGAGGCATCAAATTCAATGCCTACCGGCCCAAATTTCAATGCTAATTAAAGACTAAAGAGGTGAGAAAATTGTTCGTCATGATTTTTCTTAAAGGTTTTGTTCATGTGGGCCATTGCCATAGATTTATTTTTTAATGTTTGAATTTTAAAACTGCTTTTGTTTTTAATTATTTTTGCAATAAAGTGGCTGATGTTGCATTTATATGCCATGTATCAAATGCATCATTAAATTAATTATATGCTTTATTATATTGCTATATATTTTTGACATTGCAAATGCTATATATATATATATGCATGCTAATACTTGGATTATTATACATTTAATTTGAGGTTTGTTTGGTACTTTGGTAAATGGTGTGTATTTTTTTCATTGTTCCAGACTTCTAGTAATGAAATCACATGGGTCTAGTACTATTGGATACCTAAATGATTAATTTGAACTCTATTTTTTTAAGCAACTTGAAAGCTCTTCATGTAAATATATATGCTTTTTGCTAACATAATATGTCTCATATCTGATTATTATAATTATTTTTTACTTTTTTTAAGGATCTTAAAATCAGTAACATATTTTAGTTGCTCATAAGATAATTGCTCAAACTCTCATTATAAGTGGCATGTGCAAATTGCAGTGCATCAGTAACAAGAAGTAGCAACTTTGTGGTAGTAGCAGAGAAGTAGCAGCAACGCTGGAAGCCTAGAGGCAGCAACTTTGTGGCTTTGATTTTATTATGTGTTTTGTTATTTTGTAGCAGGGAAGGAACTTCATTTGGTTGCTAGTCTAGACGTGTTCATATATATATATATATATATATATATATATATATATATTTATGTTTTGTATTAATGTAAATCAGTAAATATGAGAGGCTAAGAGCCTAAGAAAGTGAAAATTGTATATTTATGTAATTGTTATTTGTATTTTTTTTTTTATCTTTTTCTATTCATACTTTTTAACATAGAATAACTTTGATATAAGTTACATTAGTTATAACTTATTACTTATTAGGGATTGTTTTTAATTTCATTATTTCTATTTTTATTTTATTTTATTACTATGAATGATTGATAATTTTGTTTAAGTTGTTTGGAATTGATGGAATTAGAGAAACTGGGACTTCTGCAGTGCTGCAGCTGCACTAACATGGAATGTTAGTGTTTTCCCTTCAAGATCTTTCGGACATTCTATTTCTGCAGTGTTGCACTAACATGGCTTAGTGCTGCACTAACATGACATTAGGGGTATACAAGAAACCGAAAAACCGGTCGTGACCGACACAGACCGGCCGTCGGAGTCCGAAACCGCCAGGGAACCGGTCGGCGGGCGGCAGAGATATAACAAAACCGACATGCGTCGGTTCAGTCGCGGTTTGAGTTCGGCTCAAACCGCTGAACCGGCCTACTACATATACATATATATTTTTAAATTTATACCTATATAAAACAACGTTGTTCCACTTAAGTTTAAGTGGAACGGCGTCGTTTGATGCTTTCAGTTGTGTTTAAAATACATCTAAACGACGTCGTTTTATTTATAAGAAACGGAAAAAAAAAAGTAGAACGACGCCGTTGGATTTAGAACCAAATGTTGTCGTTTAGATCTTCTGCTTCCCCGATTCACGTCCGTTTCTATGTTTCTCATCCTCTCTCTCTCTCTCTCTCTCTCTCTCTCTCTCTCTCTCAGAGAACCAGTGCCGCTAGGGGGAACCGAGAATCGACAATGAATCGCCAGAGAACCACCAGAGTAGATGCAGACGGTTTTCCTCCTCCCCATCGATCGGTTATGGTCGGTTGCTTTGACATATCTCACCTAGTCGGTCAACGTCGGTTTTACCCAAAAACAGCGCCGATGAAGTCGATTTTCACCCCTACATAACATGGAATGTTGAGTGTTTTCTGTAGTGCTGCACTAAAATAATCAGATTGATAATCTTGATTATTTTTATTTTCCCTTCAAGATCTTTTTTTTTTTTATATAGTATTTTTGGACTTAAAATTGGATAAAATGTTTAGCGAGTCGAAAAAATTAAACATAAAATATAGGGATTGGACCAAAGGCTCAGTTTGGACCGACCCATCCCGAATGGAACTGGACCGAATCGATCATTATTCATTTCAGTCCAGTCTATGGTGGAAAAATCCTAGACCGAATAGGTCCGGTCCGGTCCATAAAACCCCCCCCAGACCGGACTAAAAGAACCCCTAGCTGTCACGTCTGAAATATAAAAAACTTTATACTTCCGGATTTTCTATTTTTTTTTATAGGAAAAGTTCTATGAAAAATGTTCAGACTATCGACAAAGGGGATCCAAAGGGATCAATTTTATTTTTTATTTAATGATTGAAAAAATATTTTTTAATAAATTTGTAATTCTGTTTTATGATATTTAAAAGAGTTAAAAAATATTTTAAAAAAAGAAGAAGTGTATTTTATACCATCGATATAATACAGAGATTATTTTTCTTAATAGTATTAGCATGATTAAAATTTTATATACAATATTATCATTTTACATATAATGATAAATATATTATATCTTAATAATAGAATAAAAGTGAAACAAAAATATAGTATATAATATTATTTTATATATATTTGTTTTTTAAAATAATAAAAAATCAATAAACACTGATGGAAATAAAAGTAGGATAAAAGGGAATTGTAATGTTACTCTTTTATTATTTTGATCTCTCTTTCTTCTTCCTAAGTCCCTAGTTTCTGTGTTTCTTTTCTGTTGTTTCTCAGTTCTCCCCTTCTACGTCTATCGCGAAGGCCTTTCAATCTCTCCAGTACGGGAGCCATGTCCGACGAGGAGCACCACTTCGAGTTCAAGCCTGACGCCGGAGCTTCCAAGACCTATCCTCAGCAGGCCGGTACTATCCGTAAAAACGGTTACATTGTCATCGAGGGCAAGCCTTGCAAGGTTTTCTTTTTTCTCTCTAACATTTCGATCCTCTCTCTCTCTCTCTCTCTCTCTCTCTCTCTCTCTCGTCTTTGATCCATACATTTTCTTTTTCTTTTATAACATGTGATACATTTTCTATTTTTGCCTAGGATTTTGTATTGCATGTTTTTGTTTGATTTTTGAATCTGTAAGTAAAGCGCTGCGTTTGACTCCATTCGATGTTTTTGAATTATTTTCTTCTTTTTTTCAAATTTTTTGCTTCCCAATTTGATGGAGATCGTGGAAATGACTTCTTGTCAATTTGACTCTACAAGCAATCTGGCTACATGGTAGCATGAGTTTTAGGAAATTGTTCAACATTCTACCAAGTCATTATGTAGGAACCAACAAAATTGTGTAATTTTATTTTCTTTTAACGAATTTAACCTCGCATAAAATCTATCTTTGTTCAACATTATAT
The DNA here is from genome assembly GCA_011037825.1 of Carya cathayensis. Taxonomy (NCBI): domain Eukaryota; kingdom Viridiplantae; phylum Streptophyta; class Magnoliopsida; order Fagales; family Juglandaceae; genus Carya; species Carya cathayensis. The sequence continues at coordinate 3,380,785 of QGSO01000197.1, forward strand.
CTTTGTTTCTGTTCCTATTGAATTTTTAGTAGTACTTATCATGAAGGGGAAAAAATAAAATTTTCATAGGTTGTGGAGGTTTCTACTTCCAAAACTGGCAAGCATGGTCATGCTAAGTGTCACTTTGTTGGGATTGACATTTTTACTGCCAAGAAGCTCGAGGATATTGTTCCCTCATCCCACAACTGTGATGTAAGAGCTCGTTTATTTATTTATTCTGAATAATGTCTGTTTTATTGATGCTGTGTTGCATGCATTGTGCGATTCCGAGACATTAACTTTAAGAAATTTTGTCACAGGTTCCCCATGTCAACCGCACTGACTATTAGCTGATTGATATATCTGAGGATGGATTTGTATGGCCAAGCGTCTTTTGTTTTTGGGATAAAGTTATTGCATTTAAGTAAACATAGATGTAATTTTGTTTTTCTAAGTGCTTCAGGTGAGTCTGCTGACTGAGAATGGTAATACTAAGGATGACCTGAGGCTTCCGACTGATGAAAATCTGCTTTCCCAAGTAAGCAGCAGCATGGTTGTTTTCTTTGAAAATGCTGCAAATGGTTTTGCTCTCTGTCACTATAGCTATTTCTCTGGGATTGGAACCTTTAGACTCCCTATAAGTTGTATTTGCTTCAAAATTGTAAGCTATCTATCCATATTTGCCCAAAGTCTTTTGAGTGATCTATCGGATGAATATCATCTAGTGGTGTCATGCCTGATTGTGCTTTATTTTTTGTCTTTGGTTGAGGGATAGAGTGGTGTGGGTTTCTTCAGTTTTAAATTTTTATTGTTACAGTCAATTTTTAATATTTTTGCTAAAGTATGGTTCATGTTGTTGACATGATCATCCTTGTTCTCTAATGGGTCGTTTGAAGTGATATTTTATCTCATTCATTTGGATTTCATTATGCAGATCAAAGATGGTTTTGGTGAGGGAAAAGATTTGGTTGTTTCGGTGATGTCTGCTATGGGAGAGGAGCAGATTTGTGCCCTCAAGGACATTGGCCCCAAGTAGTGATCTTCCATGACTGGGGAAATACTTCAAGACTGGAACTTTTAACCGAAGCAGATAATGGTAGCGAATGCTAGGAGTTCTTGTGTGAGTTTGAGAAGTAGGGTCACCACTAAGTACAAAAACATTCTTGTTGAAATGTGGTCTCCACCTATCACTACACCCTGCCGCTTTTAATCAGTTTTTAAAACCAAGCAGTTATATCCGCCGACAAAGACTCTGTATATACACTTCTTGGCACTTCATGTTGATTAAACTTATATAAGTTTAAGAGCTTTTCATATTCAAACCCTTTGGTTTTCATTATTGTTATTTTTTTTCTCAATTGCATCTGGATAACATCATTTAGATATGGAGATCAACAAGGCAGTACATAATTCCAAAAGTTCAAAGCAATAGTTAATATAAAGAAATTATTTATGAGTTGTTTGGACAGTGAGATGAGATGAGATAGTTTTAGATAAAAATTTAAAATTGAATAAAATATTATTTTTTAATATTATTATTTTAAGATTTGAAAATATTGAATTGTTTATTATACTTTGTGTGAAAATTTGAAAAAATTATTAAGAGATGAAATGAGATGATTATTCAATTCAAACGTCAACTTAGTCTCTTAGTCTCCAAAGAAAAAGTCTATTTGCAGGTGTGAAGGGGGAATGCCCTATGCATGCCAGCTATGGTGGTAGCTGTGTTAGGGACCTCGGTCTAATCCCTAAAAACTAAGTTTCTATCGCCTTGGTTCTCCTTGTGATGACCAAAAAAGTTAGCCCTCTTGCATGGTCTTGATCAAATCGTGGCAATGATGGGTCCCTAGGTTAATGGAGGTTTGGGTGTTTAGTGATGGAATTGTGTATGATGGTGATGAGAAAGGTGATCTAAGTGATGAACAAAAAGACTCGAGTGAGAGGCACGGCTAGGAGATTGCTCTTGGAGTTGGCGCCACTTGTGGTGTAACTAGGGTTTGATTGAGGAGTGAGGCTAGGGTTTGGATGGAAAAGTGTTTCCTAAATTGTAGGAAACAATTGGGGAGATGATGGTTTCGGCTATGGCAAGATGGAATGGATTGATGGAGTGATAGATTGATTGATTGACTCTAGGATGATTACTAGAGTTAAGGGAATCAAATATGGTAAGTAAGACCAATCACCAAATATTGAGGAATACGGATATGGAAGGCAAGTAGGATTCCTAAGTTTAGGAATCCTTATATGGTAAGTCGGGGTTTCGGCTAGGGCAAGTGGAGAATTGGAAGAATGGTAATTTAGGGTATATCCGAATATGTTAAGTATTGGAAGACAATGGTGGGCGTGTAGAGTGTTTGGGAGATGGGATTTTGCAAGAAAATGAATGAACACAATGGAAAATATGAAGAACACTCAAGAAAATATATAAACTTGAAGGATAAATTGATGAATAGTCAAGAATATATATGGAATGAACACAAGATAAACAATCAACCTCAATTAATGAATTGCTAGAAGTTGAAAAGAAACATCTCATATATTGGATAAAATGAATCACACATATTCACGAATTGCAAGGTAGTGATCCTCTCATTGGGATTCACGGATTGCACCCAAATAGCCCAAGTGCATAAGCACCGAAGATAAGAACAAAAACAAAGTAGCCGTCCTCCAAGGAAATTGTCAAAAAATGTAAAAGAAATGATTAAGGGTCCTATTTATAAAGATTATAAAATGGAAATCCCCAAAAGGTCTATTGGAAAATAACTAAATAAAAAATAATTAAAAACAAATGAAAGCAATAAAATAAACTTGCATAGACCATGGTGGCCGTGGCATGCAATGGCCAATAGATGGCCTAGTGTGAATGATGCCCCACAGCTGGGCTAGTCTGGCTCATGGCTTCTAGTGGGCATGACATGGTGTCGTGCATGACTTGTTGATGTTGGCCTACTAGTTGGCACAACATGGTGTCATGCGTTGATTGCTGATGCTGCTAGGTAGGTGGCCTAAGCGTTGGCTCCGCATGGCCAAGGTGGGTGGTTTGGGCATTGGTGCTGCAAGGCACGGGCTGGAGCCGTGCACTAGATAGTAGCCATGCCACTAGCCTCGCTGCTGAGTGTCACAGGTGTGTCATGTCTTGTCAGGGCTAGTGTCAGGGCGTGGCCCGGTGCCACTTTTCTTGAGGTTGCGACAAGTTGGCATAATGCAACGATGTCGGTTTCAAATGTTGGGTCCTCATTAGATTTCTTCCTCCTCTCCTCAAGATCGGCATTCCCCTTCTTCCTCTGCTCAATGAAACGTTTCTCTAGCCCTTTTTCTAAATATTTGAATTGTCTTTTATTTTGAAAACGATGTAGCTACTTCGTAAAAAGACTTGCTATCTATTTTCTTCTTGTTTTAGATTTCACAAGAAAATCTCATTGCTGAGTGTCACAGGCGTGTCATGTCTTGTCAAGGCTAGTGTCAGGGTGTGGCCCGGTGCCTCTTTCCTTGAGGTTGCAACAAGTTGGCATAATGCGATGATGTCGGTTTCAAATGTTAGGTCCTCATCAAATTTCTTCCTCCTCTCCTCAAGCTCGGCATTCCCCTTCTTCCTCTGCTCGATGAAACGTTTCTCTAGCCCTTTTTTTAAATATTTGAATCGTCTTTTATTTTGAAAACGACGTAGCTACTTCGTGAAAAGACTTGCTGTCTATTTTCTTCTTGTTTTAGATTTCAGTTTTTTCCCTGTTGGTCTAGGTGTTCATTGATGAGAGTTTTGATACCGTGTATATTTTGCATTCAAATCCAACTCATTTTTTTTTAACTAAATTTCTCAAAGCAAGATATCTTAGTGTGTACCTGATGGAACTTGGAACTAATTTTCATTTTTTTCCTGAGTTTTCTTGACAGCCAAACATAGTATCAACTAGAAATTTTTACTGTGAACATTGCGCTACTTTGGATATAATTTATTTTGACTGGTTCATGAAGGTTTTCTCTTACAAAATATAGAAAATAAAAGGCTTAAACTTTCTGTATCTCTTTGGATTTAATATATCGTATTGTCTGAAAGTCTTGCTCCTAGCATTTCCTCTGAAAGAGGAAACCTGCCCTTCTTAGTATTTAACCAGTCCCTTATCTGAACCTGCAGAACAAATTTGTGGAGCCCATTGCCAATTCCATTTGTAAATTAAGTACAAAAATGAATTATCCATTTTTTTGGCTGCCTACAGAACACACAAAACCCATCAGCTGGGAAAAAAAGATGAAAATTGCTATGGAAGTTGCCCAAGGCTTACGATATCTGCACAAAAACAAGGTCATCCACACAGATATGAGACCAAACAACATCCGGGAAACATGGGCACAGAGAGATCAGGAAATCACATGGAGCAATGGTGTATATTCAAGCTGAAGAAAGAAGCCCCCAAGAAGTAAAACAAATCTAGAAGTAATTAATAGCACGAAAATTGGGTAAAAGCAGAAAGAGAAGAAGAAAAATTAAAAAAAAAAAAGAAAAAAAAATTCAGAACAGATGGTATGCAAACAGACCTTATGCTTCTGAAGCCTTTTTGGGGGATACAGTTAGGAAAGAAAAATGGGCGAGAAATGAAGTACTGTCCAAAATTCAACTTTTTCAAAATTAAGAGAGATGAAAATCGGATAGAACGAAAAGTCTGTGCTTCCCTTTCTTCTTCCTCCATTTTATTTTTGGTTTTTTTCAATAAATACTGACATGGCATGTTGCCACGGCGTGCACACATACGGGCACAATCCCTATCTGTACGTAGCAGAACTGGTCCCCAAAAGTCATGTTCACCCTAAATGTCGGCTGCATCATGTCAACAGTAACAAGAGCTTGAGTAGATATGCTAAAGACTGCACAAAAGTAAGATGAATGGCACAGCATTTTCCGAAACTTAAATATGACCAAATTGAGTTAAGTAGCGTTGATCGCATGATTTGTTTATGAATAATGCTAGATCCCCCTGCTGTAGCTCCCAGCCCTTCTTCTTCTCTTCTTCTTCCATTTTTTTTTTTCTTTTGCTTTAGTGATTAAAAAAATTATTTAATATTATTGTGAATTTTTTTATTTTTTTTAAATATTTAAAAATATTAAAATATGATATAAAAAAAGATTAAAAAAATTATAAATTAATGGGAGCTCCAAACGATACTTTAGCAACCTCCTTTACTTATTCGGCGGACATTAACTTTTTTTAATATACGGTAACAGTTGTTTAGAATAAAATCTCAACAAATTTTAAGAATATATAAATTCTCGATAAGAAATTTTTCGTAAATAAATTTTAAATAATTAAAAAAAAAACTCTAATTTGATAGCCCATACAAATTATTTTGACGTAAAAAATAGCACTCACTGCTTAACATCATTGATGACACGGATAGAACTCCACACCTTGCATGATGCACACTGCGGTCCCAACTCATCTACAAATTCCAGCCCCCGATTCCACAACTCCCTCGTTTTCTTTCATTTCCATGACACTATTTTTCACGTGACCTTCAAGGAAACTATTTTTCACGTGAGCTACTAGAAATGGGTCCAGCGCACTGTTCAGCTTCCTATACCTCACGTAACGTAACCTTTGGATTTTCTTGTATTATTTACTTACAATTTATATGTTAAGAATATCTCAATGATTTATAATTAAATAGTAATAAAATATTTCATAAATGGATATAAATAATTTTTTTTTAATTTACAATATTTTTATTTAATTTTTTCTCTCTCATTTTTTTAAAATCCAATAAAATATTTTAATTCAAATTATTTTATTATTATTAACAAATTATTTTATTATTAATCACAGATATTATGAGATATTTTAAGTGAGTCTTGTACAAATTAGAAAATTTATATTATATAATTATTGACATTATATTCCACGAAAAGAACTTTTATTCTTCTTGTTATTTTTAACGGAATTAATGTGCCATTATAGTAATAGACCCCAATGTCAGTTAAGGATTATAATGTTCCAAAATGGATAGAGATCGAACGAATGATAAGAGTAAAGAAGAAAATAAATTATTGTTAATTTTTTTTAAATATAAATAAAAATATATGCCCCATGCATTGCATTAATGTGGGCCTACGTGCCCAGCACAAACCCTATGCAGTATGCAGGAGGGCAGCTTCAAGTCAGACAGGTAGATCATCGTTATATGACCACTTATGGTCATTATTTCTTCACTGATTTGGAAAACCATCACAGCCCTCGATTTCCCACTTTTGTCCTCCCACTACTTTCCAACTTCCCATCCATTATTATTCATTTAGGCTTATGGTTTGGATAGGGTAATGTTTGAAAATATTTTATTATTATTATTTTTATCTATTTTTTAATATTTTATTATTATTTTTTTATTACTATTTAGAATATTTGTGATCACCATACTACTTAAATGCAACCATAATGTTTATTCATAATTTCATTAATTTAAATTATTTTTGTTTTTATAATAAGTAATGTTACACACTATATTTTTTTTAATTTTTTTAAAGTTTATTCTTATTAAATTAATTGAAAAATTTTTATTCATTATCCATATATTAAATATTTAATAAAAATAATAATAAAATAAAAAAAGTGTACATGATATGTAGAGGTTGCGTGAATAGTAAGAAGTTTTTTTCTTATTTTATATATCATTTATAAAACTTATTTATTTTAGTGGATGACTATGCAATTTCGACAAGGATAGTCGGATTCATTCCCACGATTAAAAATTTATTAATGGAAGGCCCATTTTTTAAATTGAGTTTTTGTTCTTGTGTTTTTTAATTTTAATATTTTATTATATAAAAATAATATTTATAATTTTAAGATAAGAAAATTTCGCACACTTATTATATCACCCTATTACTTTTTTTTTTTTTCAAATATCACCCTATTACTTAAGTTATTCATAATAATACATGCATTGCAATCAATACAACTAAATAAAATTTTAAGATTTACATCTTGTTATTTTAGACCGTTTGGATTAAAAAATATTTTTATTTTAATTTATTATTATAAAATTTTTAAATTTTTATATAAAATATAACAAATAATTCAATTTTCTTTAATTTTAATTTAATTTTTAAAAATTTTAAAATAATAATAATATTAAAAAAAATTTAATAATATTTTATTTAACTTTTATTTAAAATCATTTTAACTCTCAACACGTCAGCCACACGCAGCGACGTAGGCCATCATGTCTCTTGAAATCCATGAACTAGTTCCACAATACCTTAGATTTTTTTTTGTAATATCATAGATACGAGGGTTTTGTCAGTTGTCACCATCAATACATTATTTTTTCCAAAAAAATAAAAACAAACTCTAGATTTCAATATTATTTTTCTTAAAAAAATGATATTTATTATTTACATTTCAAATAAGTAAATTTAAAATTTACATTAAAAAATTTTTTTTTTTAATAATAAATTTTATATTTAAAAAAAAAATGCTAGCGTTATTCGAAGTAGTTAAAAAAGAGAGGGACGTTTGGAGGGACTTAAAAGCTAAAATAGTCATTTCACGATTGCATGATTTGCCTCAATAGACAGTTAGCTTTAGCTTTGTCCAAAACGAAGACAAATGAAACAGAAAGAAGTGAATTAAAAAATAAAAATAAAAAAGGAAAGAAGAGTGTGGAAAGAAAGAAAGAAATGGTGAAAAGGGGGTTTTTTGGGCTGAATTTCAGATCCGCAGAGGCAGAAAACGAAAACAGATGCAAAACAAACCTTACAGACAAACAACAAATCAGATTTTCACCTTTTCCTTTTCCTGAAATCAATGGCTGATAACCAACACCCGGCGCCGCCACTCCACCCGTCAACGTCGTCACCACCGCCCTCTTCATCCCTTCCTTCGAAATCGATTGCTATTTCCCTTCCTTCACGCCCTACCATCACTCTCCCACCCCGTTCCTCCATGGAAACGATCTTCAATGGTGCTGGTGGCGGGCTGGCCGGGCTTGGCTTTAGTCCGGGACCCATGACCCTCGTCTCTAGCTTCTTCTCCGACAACGACGAGTGCAGGTCCTTCTCTCAGCTGCTTGCTGGCGCCATGGCTTCCCCCGCGGCTATTCCCTCACAACTCCATCGCCAGAGCTTCCCAGCGCCGGATGAATTAAATTCCACTGGCCGAGATAACGATTTTCGGTTCAAGCAGAATCGGCCTCCGGGTTTGGCGATTGCTCAGCAACAGTTTTTTACGGTTCCGCCGGGGATGAGCCCCGCCAGCTTGCTGGATTCGCCGGGGCTGTTCTCACCGGGTCAGGTAATTCTCAGTGCTTTTATTACATGTTCTGTGGCGCTTGTACGTTTCATAAACATACTTGTTTTGGTTTTGTAGAACATTTTCTTATACGTTTCTTGATGTTCTGTTTTGTTGTCGAGAGACAAAAACTTTGACAAGTTAAATTTCATTTGTTTCCGTAGAGACTGGAGATATATCTGGAACCTTGGGAAATGGTTCAAAATTGGTTACTTTAGTGGGATCTTGTGAAATGATTCGAGTTCTGTGATGACCGATTCTTTCATCCTACCTTCAAATGCGTTTTAAATGTGACAGCTCCTTAAGACATCCAGGTTGTTGGCAACAAAAATGTGATTGAATAATTCAGATGATCTATTGTTTTGTTGGTTACAAGCTTACCATGAATACCCAAATTGCGTATGTTGCTAGTTTTTTCTTGATTTTAGGCTGAGACTTTGAGGAAGATAATCTCGCTTGCAGGTTAATACTTCGTAGGAAAATTTTGATGCACTATATTTATTTTAATTAATCAGCCCCGGGGCAGAATGGTGATGGAGGATGCATTTGCTAATACTTGATATCTTCTCTCCTTGTTTATATTTTAAGGAAGTCATTTCAACTCCCAATCATATAGCATGTACCATGATGTTGAGTATCTAAATGATGGTAATTGTTAAAAAAAAGTATCTAAATTATATTGAGGTTTAAAGATTAGAGATAGGAGTGCCCGAGATTTGAGCTTCCAGCTTAATGGTTACTGAATCCCATACCAGATTCCCATCCAATCTACTATTTTGATCTTGAGAGCTGGAGTACTGCTGTGCTTGAGAGGATTATGCTTTCTAAGGATTAAAGTCTCTTCTTGTGAATGATCTATGCCCAACCTCTTACCAAGCCGAGGCACTTAATAGAAATAATATTTATGACTTGGATTAATGCTGCTTGAACAAGGATAATTCCTTTTTCTGGTTAGATTTTTCTTGTGATGAAGCTGAATCCTTTAACCTAGGAAGTCCTATACAGATATAGGGTATAGGTACGAACCAATATGGACATGACTGTATGAAACAATATGGGAGGAATATTTTGATTGTTAATACGTAAAATATTTATATGCATATATTATGCTAATTTTGGTTTCAAAGATAAATAAACAAACATCCAACTAATGTTATAACATAATTGTATAAATCACCAGATCTCTTCCTCTGCATTTGCATCACTTTTTCTTCCTTGAGAAATTTCAATTTTTAGCCCCCAAACTTAACCACCCCGGATCCATGCTGTATCAAAGTCTCATCCCATGTTGTAGCTGTGAAAACAAGTTAATCTTCATTTATGTATACGATACACATCTATGTCAAATTAAAGATGAGTGTGGTGGCCATGACATGCTTCCAAGATTGCACACCGTGTTCTCTCATCATCCATGCTATATAACTGTTTAACATTCAAATCCATATTGTGTTGGCTTCTTATTGTTGTGATGCATGAAACGTGTAGGGGTCCTTTGGAATGACACACCAGCAGGCTCTGGCCCAGGTCACAGCTCAGGCTGCACAAGCCCATTCCCATTTGCATGTCCAAACCGATTATCCATCTTCATTATCAACAGCACCTACCACATCATCAACACAGCTTTCAACCTTTACTACCATTACAACTGCACATCAGCAGGGCCCGTCAATACCAGACTCTGGTGTCGCAGTGAATGAATCGTCTGATTTCTCCCATTCTGAACAGAGATCCCAACCTTCTTCATTTGCTGCTGATAAACCTGCTGAGGATGGCTACAACTGGCGGAAATATGGGCAGAAGCAGGTGAAAGGTAGTGAGTTTCCTCGTAGTTACTACAAATGCTCACATCCTAATTGTCCTGTCAAGAAAAAGGTTGAGCGCTCTCTTGATGGCCAAGTAACCGAAATAATTTACAAGGGCCAGCACAACCATCAACCGCCCCAAAACAATAAGCGTGCTAAGGACACTGGAAATCCCAGTGGAAATTCAACTATTCAGGGGAATCCTGGCTTAGCCTCTCAAGTTCAAAGTGGAACTTTAAACAAATTGAAAGAAGGTATAGCTCCTTGTTCAACGTCAAAGAAGGACCAGGAATCTAGCCAAGCTACACCTGAACACTTATCTGGGACAAGTGACAGCGAGGAAGTGGGTGATGCTGAAACTGGAGTAGATGAAAAGGATGAAGATGAACCCGACCCAAAGAGACGGTAGCTTTTTTGTATTATCTCAATATTGATCTGCTCACGACTAAGGGGTGATTATTTGTTTGTTTGTTTTGGTTTCTAACAGATCTCTTTCTGTTGTGCAGAAGTACAGAGCTCAAGGTTTCGGAGCCAGCTTCTTCACATAGGACTGTTACAGAGCCTAGAATCATTGTGCAGACAACTAGTGAAGTGGATCTTTTAGATGATGGGTATAGATGGCGAAAATATGGACAGAAGGTTGTCAAAGGAAATCCCTATCCAAGGTAACTACTACTTTTCCTATCTCTTGATCCAATTCACCAATGTGTTTAGAGTTTATTTATTAATATTTATTTTATAAGTAATTTATTTATTAATCTACACAACTTATTTTTAACTAATCAAAACTGTGTCCACGGAATTATCTCTGACAGAAGTCCAGTGTTTGATAATTCTAAGATTATTTTTTTTGCATACCATTTACTGAAAGAGGTTGGTAATATGGATGTTCTTATAAAAATTATAAATGAGAAGACGGGTTTAACTTATTCAAACTTTCATTTAATCCTCAACTCCCTGAGACTTTAGAATCCACTTGAGAAAGTGGCTGGGTGATACGTGGTATCACAAACTCCATTATGCATTCAAGAGTTGAGTAAAATTTCATTAGGTGCATTTAGTTGTTGAATTGCTACTGCTACGAGTGTTAAGTCTTCAGTTAAAGTAGAAGGCAGCAGCTTTTAAAATCCTGGGAGCTTCATTCTTAGTGTCCTCAATCAATTGTATACATTCTGCATTCAGAAAGAAGCCACAGATCAAAAAGGTGTAGGGTTTATCCTTGGTTGTCACTAATATAGGTCTATGATCAATTCTTCCAAGTAGTGGAAGCAAGATAGATTCATTCTGTCTTTGGACCACGTATTTATATAGCTGTGCCTTTCTTTTCATCAACTCTTATCATTCCTCTCTTTAACACCTCCATCATCTCTATCATAGTTTGTCTTACTACAACCGTCATGACCACCTTCATGCTTGTTTTATGTCTATCGGCGTGACGTCTCTCTCTATTTATTTTTTAACTGCTGAAGGGTATTTATTCCTGGCCCATTTGAGGTGAGTCCTATGATAACTGATGCATCTTTTTTCTGATCTGCAGGAGCTATTACAAATGCACAACCGTAGGATGTAATGTCCGTAAGCATGTTGAGAGGGCTTCAACAGATCCAAAAGCTGTCATTACAACATATGAGGGCAAACATAATCATAACGTACCAACTGCTAAAACTAGCAGCCATAACACAGCGAACAGCATAGCATCACAGCGAAAACCAGACAATGTGGAAGTCGAGAAGCATGCCGTAACTAACAAGATGGGTCTGAAGAATGATCAACAGCCGACAGCACGATTACGTTTGAAAGAAGAGCAGATAACATAGTTTCTGCGTAGTGAATGTGAAGAGCAGTGGGTGACAGATAGCATGAAATTTTGCCATTATCAGGCAAACGCTGCAAGTTAACTTTCATTAGATCTGTTTCTACGCTTGAGGCCATGATTTAGATGAAGGCCCTCCCATCCAAACAGCCATATGCAAAAGAATGGAACTAGTAAAGAAGACGGAGAAGTCAGTTCAAGACAAAACTTGCTTGGATTAATACAGTAACTCTTGTTGTATGTAAACTAGTGTAAGAAGCAATATCTTGTTGAAATTCTAACTTTCTGTGCATTCTTTTGTACATGGAAATGCAAGTAATTTTATTCTATATAGTTACTCAACTGTTGCATTTTTTTTTTTCTCTGGCAGCTCAACTGTTGCATTTATTACTGTTATTGTTGTTTAAGGATTTTTTCCTTAATTTTAAGAATTTATTATTGGCCTTTTATACTCAAACTGATCTTTTCGCTTCGTCAAGAGTTTGTAGTAAATGACAAATGTCAACCCTTTGTTACTGCTGGAAATCATTCCTTCTCTAATCTTTTCGACCAATTCTCTCCAATTTTTTGGGTATGGAAGAAAAAGGCCATTGTTTCATTAATGGTTTTTGAAGTTTTAAATGAACATCCCATAGCATGGGGCCTGACAGGTGAACCTAACCCAGTGCTTGCAAGCATTAATAAATGTGGTAAGATACAAGTTGTATGGTGTGTCATCAAAAAACGTTCACGAAGTGAACTCCACATGAGGAGAATCTAAATAATTCCAATATTCTAAGTAGATTGAATGCCTAAGCTGACATCAATAACTATGCCCACATGGTCTTTAATGAACCATTTTCACTTGTGCAAAAAGCCAACTTGCATGGCTTAACAAGTCCTCATTCAGATAAAATTACTCTAGGAAGACTCGTCTTTCCTCGTCTTTTTTCTCTCCAGGTGAAAAACAGTTTTCTTTATCTCAATCAGAATTTCGTTCTATTCACTGGGCGGAAGGGGGTTGGAGTTTCGCTGCCACCCACCTCGCCCCCTCACCAACCACTATCTCCGTTTAGGCCTATATTTTTCAATTTTTCTTTTTCTATTTTCACCCAATAGCACCGAAATATGCCGATCTATTACTTACCGACGATCTAGAACCAACACGCACTCCTCCAGCAGCCTCTCAAAATGCCGATCTACTTGGTAGTGGAAGAAATCCGCTCATATGTGCAGCATGTGAGCCTCACGCACACACCATGCCTTGGCGAGGCTCTTGCCACCACGTGCGGTATCGGATCTTTTAAGTCCGACTATACTTTTCTCTCCTCATGTGGCGCGTGGCTAACATGCGCCACCATCTCCAATGACGGCCCCTCGCCAGCAATTCGACATAGTTCTCGATTGCTATCCTATGTTCTTGTTTTTCTTAACCAATGATCAAAATGAAAGTGGACGTGATAATTTCTTTCAGCTAGTCTAGACTAACAAGTTGCAGCACACAACTCTTTACTATAAGGCTTCTAACCATAGTTCTATAGTTTGGTTATCAGTTTATATTAAAACCGTTACCAAACAGTCTCCTCTTATAGAAAATGGGTGAGAGTCAATTTTTTGGCTGCAGAATCCTATTTTTTTTTTCTTTTTTTTCTTTTTCATGTTGTAATAAGTTAGTTTTAAAAAGACTGTAGGAGAATTTCGCTCCATTAAAATTTGTATCTTATAACTACTAGTTTATTTATAAAAGTTTTTACTTTGCAGAGGGAAAAAAAAAAGTCCTCATCATCTTCCAATAAATATACTACTGAAGAATAATAAAAATAGATATTTTTATATCATTATTAGATAAAATGATGTTAAATATATTTTTAGATTGTCCAAATTTTACTTATTTTTCTAATAAAAAATAGAATTTATTATTAAAAATTAAAATTTATTATATAAAATTTAAATTTATAATCTTTTAAGAAAGAGTACAACAAATTTCATTCAACGATAAGATCAAATCATTTTTTGCATCCGAAAAATCGGATTTTCTTCCATCTCTCTCTCTCTCTCTCTCTCTCGCTCGCTTTCATTTAAATCAGTCATGTTGATCTAACTTTTACGGAAGATGCCTCTTGACTATTTTGGTGCCGGAGTTATTTCGCTATAAATGCATCACCCTGCAGGTGTGCCGGTCCACATCAATCAATCTTTCAGAATTACAATGGTAGGTACTTGGCCACGATTTACGAAATCAATCTTGTTCAAGCGCACGCAGCACAGGACTTGCTCTGGCAGTTCTTCTGGTTTTTGTGCCTGCCATCAGCATTTAATACAAAAACTCAGTTATTCTTTTGAAGGCACTTCAACATCTACGTATGGCCGTATCAATAACAGATAAATGATTCGTAAACATTCTAAAATTTTTATAAAAAAAAATAAATTTGACCTTAAAAAATTATTAAAAAAAAACTTTTTTATATCAACATGATTATTTTTTTATAAACTACTTGTACTAAAAAGTGTCTGTTTAAAACTTATATATAGCATTAGTCTAAATAATAACATCTTACTTTTCGTCAATTTAAAATAAGAGATAATTCTATATAATATCGTATTAAAAGTTCTCTATATTTCATTTAATTAATTAAATATTATACATGTTAAACCTACTTATTATATGTTATAGCAGAAATAGTATGTCCATTGATGTTCTACCAATAGGGTTATTTTGTTCAATGATAGGGTAAGTGGTATACCTGGATTGTTAAACCCAGATCAAGTATGCCATACTGCAAACGATCTCGGAATGATTCTAATCCTTTCCTGGATATATAGCTGAATCGATGGATATCCAGGTCAATTTCTAAGTAATTGGTTCCCTGGATAATAAAAAGGCATGGGAAAAGTTAGTTTAATGCCATGTCAAGAGGTCGATGGCCGTATCTCATAAGAACAGTCCGTTGAAAGTTGAAAAGCATCGGCACAGGTCAGGCCACCCCACTTCACTATTTTATATAATCTTCTTTCTCCAGCAATTTATCAAGTATTTAATATTGTCTGAAAAATTAATGAAAATAATCTTCTTTACCTTGAAGAAATTGTGTTGAGGGCGTGACAGTACTGGCTTATCATTATAAGCATGTAAAAGCTTCCTTTCGGTAGAACTCAATTGGAGGTCCTCTGGATTAACCATCCCAGCCAAAATTTTTAGCCTTTCCCTGAAAGGAACCATGGACTCCTTCGTAAACCCTTTAACCTTTTCCATCTCATCCTCGATGAATCTCTGAGAATCAAACCAACATTGGCATCAAATTAGGATTGCACAAGGTTGAATGAAAATGAAGTTGTAGTATTTGATGCAGTATTCACCAGAACCATACATTATGGAGACAATAAAAGATAAAAGAGGCAATAATACCTTGATACTGTCCTGAAAACGAGGAGAGATATCTTTGTCATAATGATCGGATACTTTGAAATATAACACGAGGCTCATGCCTTCCCCATCGTACTCACCAAGGAACATGGTAGCAGGATAAGTGGGCAGCTGGAACAACAGCAGAACCGATTCATCACAAACAATTTAGATCTGCCAATTCATACAAGTGACAATTTCTAGAGCAGTATATGCAAGGAAAATCTAACATTTCATCTAAGGTGTCTTTGTGACTTTTCTTTCTCCGCTGCTGTGGATGGCAAGCATGGCCAATGTCATTGGTGGAACAGAACAAACTAGAGAACAATATACTTGATAAACACCCTCTCCAGCAGAGGAATATAAATTAAGCATACAGCAAGCTAATGAGAGAGAGGGAACCTGTATATTGACAATCAGCAATGAAGGCACTTTCTCGTGTGCTTTGGCAGAAGGCAATTCAAGGTGTTGAGCAATATGATTTATCTTTCGAGGGCAGACAAATAAATCAACTCCGATTGGTACATATGGGCTGCACTCTGGAGCAGGGAACTTCTGTTTATCTCTGCACAACAGAGGGTTGATATTTAAACCTTCAAACCTTAGTTTTTCATAAATCAAATCACCAAATGCTAGCGGTGTATTACAATGGACAGAAGTAATTCATTGACATGCCTGAAGTAATTCTCGCCACGGAGTTTAAAGACAGAAGGTGAAACAGCAGACCAGCATCCCGGGGTCAGCTTCTCTCCTGGTGAAAATGGAATCTGCAGTCCAGCTCTGGGATGATACAAATATTTCTCAGATGCACCTGACAATCCATTTTATATGTTTAGTGTTGTATTAGTGACCAGTCCATACATATAAATACTAACCATCTATATATTCAACAAACAAGACTTCCAAATACATTCTATCACTTCTATATATACAAATTTACCAAAATATATTTGAAGGTCAAGAAATATCTTCAAAATCTAACGTCAAATGGGGAGTAAATTACTTCCAAAACAACTCCGACATGACATAGTACAAATATATAACACAGGAAATGACATCTGCAATAGTTCTGAAATCTAACAAATATGTCAACTTTCAAGAAAAACTGGATTATGTGAACTCTAAAAGCTATATGTACTTACGATATTCAGTCTTTTCATTGCCATCGACAGATTTCCTCTTATAAGAATACATAATAACTGCAGCTTGCTTTCTTTGAGGTGGAGGGGAACTTGACATAGGTTGATTCTTGTCATTCACAATGACTGGAGGAAGCAAACCAGGTAAGCAAGACTTCAAGTTGTTTTCTTGTGTTTTCTCCAAAGGGTTATGAATACCTCCATCTATTTTGAGGTAGCTACCATAAAATTCCTCATATTTACACCCACTGTCTACAAAGCAGGAGGCACTTTCATACTGCAGCAATTGAGTTGCATTACCTACCGAAGGAATACAATCTGGCAGCCAAAAAGATCAACATTAATTAACAAGTACTACTATAACGATCAAAAAATACTTTGTTCTGATGAAATGCAGATTTATTACCTCCATGTACGCTGCTAAAGTCATCATCAGAATCAGACTCTAGAATACTAACCGAGTCAAACCATGCTTCTTCTTGGCATATTCCTGCAATTTTTTGGTTGTAAGGTCAGCAATGGAAGGCATTTATGTCCAACACAAGTATAAGGCGTAGCCCCAACAAGTTCCAAACCAACTTAGAATTACCATAAAAACGATGTACTTTAACTTTCCTTTACAAGAAAAGAGAGAAATATCATACAATTCCTGTTGTAAAGAGAAAAATCTATTTGTTTCTGTCCTTCCTGCTTGAACCAACTCCAAGTACCTCCTTACTAAAGTTTACAATGGTTTAGGTACCCTTTTGTGGTATCTTATGTTTCTTTTCTTTCCTTTTCTTTTCATTTTTAATGTTGTACCTAATTACCCGAATAAGAGAGGGAAAGAAGATACCATTTGCATCAAGTTGACTGTGGTTCCAGTGGAGCTTGGTGAGATGAAACGTCATGTTAGAAACTTCAGATCTCTTGCGGGTGGTGGCAGCACCCTTCTCAAAATCTAGATGAACAAATTCACTAACATCCAAGTCTCTTGTGCAATTTCCAGCATCGTCAATCCCTTGCAAAGGTAGATCAGGAAAGGAAGCGCAGATCTTTCGACGGCCTTTACCACATCTGGGAAAGTACTTCCTCCGGGTATTAACTCTTCTATTTGTTTTGGAGCCACAGCCACCCATTGTGACAACTATCTTGCTGAATAGGAAAAATGACCCCGTTTACGAATTTCAGCCTCGATTATTTCATACAAGGTGTTAACTTCACAGATAGATCAGGTACATTTGATATTAACATCACCTGAAAAAACAAAAACAAAAAGTTTCTGTCATGCATTCCAGTGATAGAATCACAAGAATAAGTAAATCATAAACAAAGAAATGCAGGAGATTTGGCCAATTCTATATCCAAGCAAGCGTCATCTTCAGAATTCTCAAAAACTGATAAAGCATGCAAAATATCAAACATGCATATCTGAAGCGTGAATGAAGATGACAGAAATAGTGAAATATAGCACAAGATTAGTAAGTTCCTTGCTCTCTTTTACACACTTTTGACATTCCATTTGCACAAGGGAAGCAAATGGCCAACATATGAAGTAAGATTTCCCATATCTTAGAGCTTTATAGTTTTCCATTAACCAAAACCATTCCATTTTGTTTTTCTTATAATAAATTAACTTCCTTATTCTTAAATCAAGCACAAACCTTCAACAAATTCCAAAGAGAGCCGTTTGACTTTCTAGTTGGCTTCCGGGCACAAGAGTTTACAGTTTGGATGAATTTGAAATTCTAGGATGAGTATCACATCGATGCCCGTCTCGGATCACGTGGTCCTATTCCGATAGAGAAGAAAACCTGAAAGCCAAATTAGAAAATTAAATTTAAATTTAGTGAAAGAACTCATAATCATTGTCAAATGAAACTTCATGAATGACGAGATCATTTCAAAACCATCAGCATTTGAATGCAAAATTCTGACCGAAAACAATATGAATACCAGCTAACATATCAGGAAGCATATGCAAACAGAGTTTTTCAGAAATTAACAGCAAGTGTTTGCAAGAAAGAGAACGAAAAGATACCGGAAAAACAAATTGGAGGAATGACTGCCATAGTCTCCCCTTCATGTAAAATAACAAAGAGACAAATAGAACCTGCTAATTGAAGAACCAAGTTTACATGTATCCAAAATATGACCAAATACATGTGTCAATATAGTTGAATATATAAATATATACATATCATGTATATGTATATTAGTGAGCAGACTTTGAACTTTACTTTTGCCATATATGTTATAAGGCGAAAGTTGCAATGTACGAGAAAACATAAAAATAATAAACATTAGATGCATGTCATGTGAAAATCAAAGTAACAAAAGGGATCCACCAATGGGATATTACTTTGGGAACATACATTATTCGTATAATAAATACTTGCACCAATAAGAGATGAAAATTATGAGAAGCGAGAAATCCTGTAATTAATCTAGAATTGGTTTTTAACGTGAAAAATGATAGATAGATCAGAAACAACAAAAAATGTCAAAGTTTTCATCACTGTGGTGGAACACGAATTATCAGCCAACGCTGAGAAATAATGCAACTAAGAACAGCAAGAACTACAATTCAGGATGAAATGCAACGATAAAAACCAGGCCAGTTACATATGGTAAACAAAAGAAAAAGACAGGGAGTTAAAGCTCATGAGTAAGCAACCAAAGTGTGAAATGCCAAGAATCAATATACCATAGATCAAACAGTGAGAGAGAGAGAGAGAGAGAGAGACCTGAAGAAAAGAAAGCAGGAAATATATAATTCCGGCATGAATGGACGGAGAATCGTCTTCGTTCCAGGAGCGGAACTCCGATACCTCCCGGTCAGTATCTAATAGTCCTTTGTATTTTAAACATCTATCTGGAAGTCCAAAGGGCAACAACGTACAACAGCTGTGACCTCCAGATAGAAAAGGAAGAGACACCCACAATGTCCGTTGTATTCGGATCCTATTCCCAACTAATTCCCCGCCGCTTTTAAAATATAATCTTCGAAAGTCCAACGTTGGTATTTTGTTTTGCTCCCATTGTTTTTGGTGATGTGAGCTATATATTTCGCGTCCAAATCACACATTCAGACACACAACACGCATCCATTGGTCATTTATATTATTAGCTCTTTCCAGTTGCCCCCCGCCCTCCACGCTTCCTCTTCCTTCCCCCTTCTGTTCACCCACCTTCGTATCAGCCCTGATTTTAGTGAACCTTTTATTTTATTTTTCATATTCTTCTCTTAATTAAGAATTAAGATAATCTACTTTTGCCCAAAATTTATTTTTTCAGGTAATTTGAACGGCTTGATGATTCAGAATTGCAGAGAAATAGATATAATATAATATATATATATATATATATATATATATATATGGTAGTCATAATATATTTAGGTACTATTACTAAGTTATCTAAAACTTAGAACTCATATGACTATCTAAAAGGATGTAAAAAATAAAAAATTAAAAAAAGATTGAAACTCTAAGTTCCCTATTTCCCTTTTGTGTTTGTGTTTTTTCATTTTTTTTAACAAATCATGTGCCATAACATGATGGTGCAACGTCAAGAAAGTCATCTGAGTAAGTTTTAAATAGTCAAATAGCATTATTCATATATTTATGAAGTATTTAACACTAGATTTTTGGAGTCTATGCTGTCTATTTTGTGTTCTAATCCTAGCATTTTTTTTTTGGCATTTTTGTTTAATAAAAAAATGACTTTATAGTTTTATAACATTCTTTCTCTTGAAGGTTTAAGATTTGACCACTGACCAGGCGATCAGGCAAAGACTTAGAAGATTATATGAGATAAAGGTACTTCATGAATTTTTTTTTTTTTAAAGAAAAATATATATACAAATGCTACAATTACATATTTTTGTTTAAGTATAGTGAGTTGAGATAAAAGTTGAATAAAATATTATTAGAATATCATTTTATTAATAGTATTATTGTTTTAAAATTTGAAAATGTTGAATTGTTTATTATATTTTATATAGGAATTTAAAAAAATTATAATAATGAAATGAAATAGAATGAAAGACTTTCACTATCCAAACGGGCCTAAATCACACATAAATATACAGCTTTTGAGCAAAAAATATTCATACCTATATGCCAAAAAAACCCAACTCTAGATAATTTAATATCTAGTAATTGCTTGATGAAGTTTCTATAATGAATATTTATTGGTTAATTAATCAATTGGACTCCCAAAAAATATACAAAGAAAACAAGTGCACCAAGTTGGTTTGCATAAATTTAATTAATTATTTGATTCCTACCAAAAATGGCCAAAAAGAAAAGGATTTCTGATGCTCCAACAGCAATGGAGCAGAAGTTCCAACCTCATAGAGAGAGCTTTGCAACTAACGTATATACTTTATAGACACAATTAAATTTCCAAGAAAGCTCAGAAGTCAGAAACATACATCAAAATTCCAAGTTCTTAGATATCATGCTTCAGAAAAAGAGAAAACAAAAGGATTTTTGAAATTAGGAGTTGGCACAGAAGAAAACATCTACATGAAGCGCAGAAGGTCAGAGCATCATGGCAGTGTGGCAAGTGAAAATTTTGGGTTCTTTGTGCGCGTCAGTGTGCGACAGTTTGCAGACGCTGACTCTTTCTAAAGGAGCCATTTGGTATCTTTCCAAGATATATTAAGCAAAAAGCAATCTTCATTAGCTGGCATGAGTTTATTAAACCCCATTTGTCTTAGTTTGTGGCTCCCTTTATGGATTAGAAACTTTCCCATTCAATCCACTTTGCCAACGTTTTAATAAAAAAGAATTGTATTTACAAGCTTATTTATTTATTCACGGACTTAACACATCATTGATATGAAAGTTTCTCACATCCATTATAATAATAAAACTCTTTTATTTCCATGTTTTCATATCTCCATGAAGATAAATAACACTATGCATGATTGAAGGCTGAAAACGTAACTCAAAATAAGACAAATTAAATTCTCCACCCATCAAAATGTTTTAGCATGAAAAGTCGGTATTTATAACGAAAACTGCTATATATATAAAGAAATTATATATAAATAAATAATGATGTAATTTTATAAGCTCTGTTAAATTTACTTTACAATAAAAATAACTTTATAATCTCATATACTATATCAAGCTATATCAATTTATGGATTTATTTTTATGTAATCCCTTGTATCTAAAGTATTTCCTTTTATAAAAAGGGTGTGTACGCTAAGATATAAAAAACTATAGGCAAAATATAACATTAAATAGCATTGATGCAATGTACCCAAAGTGGGGGTCCTTGGAATGGGATGCTTACCCCCACCATATGTACTGAAAACAATGATTAATTAAGGAGTTTAGGCCGTGATTAAAAAATCCGTGTGCTTGAAGTGGTTGGTTGGGACCCTGAGGGAGAAGGTTGATTTTCGTCAAGCTTTGTCCCTGTCACACCTACCCCTTGAAAGACAATCAAATCATGAAGAGTACTCTCGTGTTTCATAACAACAAGATTAGGTAAATCAAACTGACTTGAGTTCAATCAAACAATCAGGTCAAGAAAAAGAAACCAACCAAATATTTGAGAAGGATGTGCATCTGATTGCAACTTTTCAACATGATTCTTCATTAATTAAGAAATTATATTATCAAGCTGGTGTATAAAGTATACCAAATAAAATGCGTAAATGACATAATTTGAATTAAAAAATAAATTTTAAAATTTAAATATTATAAATCAAATCTTATTATTTAAGTAATGTGAGTGATATGCGCTACACATAAGCTTAAAATTTGATAATAGAATAACTCAACAACTACTTTATTTTATTTTTCATTACAATTGGTATTTTGTTGATTGGTTTAGACCTTTTCAACATACTTAGATGCAAACACACTAAGGGGGTGGAGTACATCTAAGAAAGTCTAACTAAACCAAAAATCAGGTAGAGAATCTAAAAATATTTCTTTAATCATCTTCTTTTGCAACAAGTTATCGGGGTTATAGACCAAAGATCGCTTGGCTTTTCCCGAATTTAATATGTTTTTTAAAAAAATAAAAAATAAAGAAAGTGGAGGGTCATGATATTAGAACTCGTTGCTTGCAACAATATTGTCGCTGAAACATGATTAGGAATCACAAAGAAACACGACTGGACATATTGTTTTATGGTTACCTTAATTATTGTGTTTTGGCACACAACGACAAGAACACTACCATATATATATATAGTTCGGCATGCACCCATTGGAGCTCACATCCACTGCAACCACTTTTTATCAAAATCTTATAATAATAAGGGCAGTAGAGTGATTATTATGCTATACATTGTTAGGGCAAATAGGCTTAAACTTGTTTAGGAAGTGAGGCATTTCGTCTCAAATCTTTTTATAATTTTTTTCACAAATATCATTTAAATACAAACACTTTTTAACATCAAATTTTCAATATTTTTATTTAATCATTACAAAATTTTCAAGCTTCCAAACAAAACATAAAAAAAATAATACAACTTTTTCAAATTTTAAAATTATTTTATAATATTTTTATTCAATTTTTTCTCTTTAATTTTCTAAAAACCTAATTAAGCATCTTAACTTAAACAATTTCACTACTACTCACAAATCATTTCGCTAATATTTACAGAATTCTTATCTCATCTCATTATCCAAACATGCCCTTATTGTAAGGAGTTGTGGCCGTTGAGTGGGAGTGAGATCATTAGTGCTCTACCCTTGCACTCTTATAGGAGTATTTAGAGGTGTTTAACCGGGTTTTGGACTAGATATCTGGGTATATCCGGCCCGAATATATCCGGGTTATGACTCGGCCTGAAATCCGGATTAATCCGAATTTTTACAACCCGGTTTTTTTTTAATTGAAGTCATTCTATTATTAATTTTTTTATGTTGAAAAAATGTTTATAAAAAATCCTATATTTTATTACAATTTTTTCAAGAAATAATGTTGAAATGCAAAATTTTTTTATTAAATAAAAGCTTATATTTTTTATATCATTGTCCAAGATGATAAAAATACTAACTAATTAACACATGCATATTAGTTAACGTTATAAACAACTAATTAACCTAAAAAAAAAATCCACTACATATTACATTGTTTGAATTGATTTGCTTAGAACATTACAAAACACATACATTATTTTAATTAAACTCCAATACACAACAACAAACATGAACTAATTTGGTAAGAACATTCATGCTACCTCTAACACCCAAAGGAATATAAAAATTGAAATTGCTCTTCAGAAGTCCAATAATAGTATAGAGAAAGATGTCTCAAAATGTTGAACGAAACCTTTAAACTTACAAAAGAACACACCTGAAAACAATTAGCATAACTAAAACACAAGTTTGAAGTTTTCCTAAGAAGAGAATGGGAAGCACTTTTTGACAGGTAAAGATGGGAGTTTCTTAAAGCTACAAATATTTTACACATAAGTATAGGAACATATCTTCTAAGCCAAAATTGTTCCCATACAAAAATTGGCCTGCTCAGTCATTGATAAAGTACCAAGGGAAGTGAGCATACAAAAGAGAAGTATCGATGAAAGGCCTTTGTGGGAACCCAGTGGACATGTCATTTGTTAAAAGAAACATGTCAAGTAAATATGCTTCTGATTGTATGAGAATAAGTTGGAACTACAGAATGAACCACAGAATGAATAGTATATGTTTTATTGAAATAAAATTTAAGTAAACAACTTTTTACCATATCATGTAAAGGGGACACTGCACAGAGTGGATAATTGCATAGTGATTAAGTCAAAAGTGGCAACAAAACAAGTAGACCAATCTACTATGTGGAGTATTGAACATGACATTAACTAGAATGTGCATGTCACTGATGGCTTTCCATGGTAAGGCATGATGAATGCCACTCCCCAAGTAGTCTATTGACTGAATATTTGATTACATGCTCTGGTTACATTTGATGTAATTATGTCAGACAACACAAAATCAAAAGATAAAAAGTGCCAGCTTTGATCCACTCATGTCCTCATCTCATTTTCAAACTTGGCCATGGGATTCTCATACAATAAATAATGGTTAGGTTGATTTTCAGCCTAAAAACTGAATTAGCAAACAAGTTATTTTCGGGCTAAATTGTATGGAGATTGTTGAACTTAAGGTTTCAAGTTTTGTGTAATTATATATTTACACATGGATTTTGATGATAACAAATGAATTCAAAGAATGAAGGAGTCTCAAGCTCAATTTGTCCACACAATGGAGTCAAGCACATCAAGGAACCAAGTATGAGCAAGAAGGAAACAAGTTCACATTAAAGTCATAGAGAAATGTTGTAAATCTCTTAAAATTCGAAATTAGGATTAAGGCTCAAAAATTAATATTTTATCATAAAGCATTAAAATACATTTTCCACATGTGCATGAATATTTTGAAAATTAATTGAAAATGAAAGATAATTGATTGTCATCTTTCACATGTGCATGCCATGATTAAAGGGTTTGAACTTTGAAAATATTAAAGATGATTGATTGTCATCTTTCACATGTGCATGTTTTATTTGAATATTTTCAAAAGTGATTGATGCTTTTCTTGACTTATGCAAAAGGAAGATGTCTTTGTTTGAATATTTTGAAAAGTAAAGTGTGCTCCTTTTGTTATATGCAAAAAGTAAAAAATTAGGTTTGAAATTTTTGAAAAGCAAAGTGTGCTCCTTTTGTCATATGCAAAAAGTAAAAAGATTAGGTTTGAAATTTTTGAAAAATGAATGATGATGTTTTTGACATGTGAATCTTTTTAAATTTGAATATGAAGTCTCATATGTCTATAAATAGATCATTTGAGAGCTTCACATTGATAATACCAAGAGCATACAATATTCATTCAAAGCTTTTATTCTCTCTTCTCTAAGCATTGAGCCTTAACCCTTGTTCATTTTGAGAGATATAGTTTGTGCTTGTATTGTTCTTATTTCACTCATTGAGGAGTGTTTTCTAATATCCTACCCACTATCAATTCTTGTATCAGTAAAAGGGTGTGTACAACCCTTGTGCGTGTAGAAAGTGTTCTACACAGGGAATCGTTGAATCACCACGTGTAAGGTGATTGCAAGTATAGAGGGTGTTCTACACGGATCCTTTGTAGCGGTGTTGACACGGATCCTTTGTAGCGGTGTTGTTCAAAGGTGTAATAGGTTTCTATCTCCACCTGAAAGAGATTGAATAGTGAATTCGGGGATCCTCAAAGGGTAGCTTGAGGCGAGGACGTAGGTAGTGGGGCCGAACCTCGTTAACATACTGAGTTTGCTTCTCTCTTACCCTTACTCTTTATATTTATTGCTGTTTCATATTTTGTTTATATTTTATATTGTATATTTGATTTATAATTGTTATTTTTCTTAAATACAACTCAATTCACCCCCCTCTTGTGTTAGTCATCTGGGCAACAATTGGTATCAGAACTAGTTGACATGTACTGTTCATACAGGCAAATCCCTCATGGGAACTCTCGCTTGTGACTGTGTCACTGAAGCAAGACTCTCCGACTATGAGTGACGGTGCACCGGTAGAGACGGTGGCCGGTTAGTCTGGTAGGTACAATTGTTAGGTGACATAGGTGCGGTCTATGATCAGTAACAATTGGTATCAGAGCTAAAGCTCTATTATAAGATTAACTATCTTTTGAGTTAAGATCTTATGGCTAACATTGCAGCTTCATTTGGTAAAGGTCAATCTAGCAGTCGGCCTTCACTCTTTTGTGGAGACAATTACTCATTCTGGAAAGTTAGAATGAGAATATTCCTTCAGGCTCAAGGTCGAGAAATCTGGAAATGCATTGTAAATGGACCTTATATTCCAACAAAAGTGGTTGATGGAGTAAAGGTCAAAAAGGAAGAAGAAGAGTTTAATCGTGAAGACGATAGACTTTATACTTTGAATTTAACTGCTATGAATTTATTATATA
Source organism: Carya cathayensis (assembly GCA_011037825.1). Lineage (NCBI taxonomy): Eukaryota > Viridiplantae > Streptophyta > Magnoliopsida > Fagales > Juglandaceae > Carya > Carya cathayensis. The sequence goes on from QGSO01000197.1 coordinate 3,407,102, forward strand.
ATGCTCTC